>JBBMKB010058004.1:0-15706 GCA_037833945.1 Alaria marginata
ACGCAAAAAAATACGTCGAAGAAAAGCTGAGGAGCGCTGAGGGCGAAGCGCCGACATTAAGATATCTATATTTGTATGATATCCGAATGCGTTTTTAGGAGGTAGATCCTCAGTTGTGAAGCGGACTCTACTGTATACGATTCGTGTGCTTCTGTCGGCACCTGCTTTGCGGAGATCTTGCGGCAGACGTCGCGAATGACAGTGGTCTTTCCGGAGCCTGCCTCTCCCAGGACAAGAATGGACGCCGCGCGCTGTGGCTTACCTGTTAGTTGGCGCTATCAGTTGGTAACAGGTGGAAATTGGGAAGCGGCACATAGCTACACGGTGGTTTCGGAAAGCAGGGATGTTTATGGGTGGATTACAATGATATACATACGACGCGCTGCCGGTCTCCCGCCAGGCATTTTCTTACGGTTGTGTCTGCAACCACAGTGTTATCGTCTAATTTGGGGTACATGCCGCATGTACCCCCGCGGGGTCATCCGACCAGCATTGCATGAGCCCAAGACGTGTTGGCGCTGTTTCCATTACGATCACTGCCTTTTTGAGGCGGGAAAACGATTTAGGGTGTCATCTCTTCCCTATCATATTTGGTGAAAGTACGTACTTATATAACACTACTATTACTTCTACTACTACTACTGCTGCTACTACTGCCACTACCACTACTACTACTACTACTACTACTACTACTGCCACTACCACTACTACTACTACTACTACTAATACCACCTCTACTACCAACACTACCACTCTTACTGCTGCATACATGTTGTATTCCCTGTATTATGCTTCGATTTCAATACAGACCAGGCGTCGAGAAATACAGAGAATTATCGCATACGTTTTGCAGACGCCCGTCGCACCAGGGACGTCGAGGACGTGGAACAGGATATCGTCGATGAGCCCAGCGCTCCCCTTGAAGAACCTCCCAATCCGAAGAGTTGCCGCAAATATTTGGCCCATCTGTTCACACGTTTCAAACGTGCGCAAGTTAAGTGAAACAGAAGGATACTAAATAACCACATCACCTATAACATTCCGCATACCGTATGAAGCAATAGGTCGCAACAACAGGCGTTATACACACCCGTGCCATCGTTACAACGTGCCATCGTTTCGAGCAGTTGGACCTACGAACAACACCGCGCGCACAGATGTGCTTCATCTCTGGGCGAATATGAACCTGTTCAGGGAGAAGGTTTCGGGACCATGGACGTCAACAGCGCCCATTTGTCGACAGTCTCGGTCACTGCGCAACCGAACGAGTGGTGCCATTCAACTTCATGCATTGTTGGCGTTTGACACATTCCACGATAGAGGTTCACGATTTTTGTTTCTGAAGCTCCTCACCTAAGGAGCTCTACACCCTCACCGAAAACCTACTTTTTAACAGACTGAAAGCGAAATCCGATTAACAAACCCGTGCCATATATACAAAAAAATCAAACTGTAAAAATCTACTAACATTCGGACGATTTTGGGTTAAGGAGCCCCGTCATCCAGAAACAAAAAAACGTTAAAAAAGGTTACATCTATAGTAGAACGCGTCGTTAGGACAAAGAAATCTGGCCCCCTATTGTCAAGCAACCTGAGTTTGTTGGCTTCGTTGATGCCATACTGGTCACGTTTGGATTGATCGAGAGGATGAGACGTGCTCTACGATAGGGATAGCCCCATGTTATTCTGAGGCGCTTCGCTTGAGGAGCTGCATATCAACGGCACCAAACAGCCGCCTTAGAAACCCCTGGGGATCTAGGCCCGACACATATCAGCATAAGCTCTGGGTAGGTCACACGAAATGCATCGGGTATCAAAAACGGTCCTCCAACGCTGTTGGGTAGCTCTTCGGTGGAAGAACGAGCACCGTCGGTCATGGAGTTCTTTGACTGACGACGCTACCTTAACATCCCGTAGAACGCGTATTAACTCTCATAGAACCGCGAACAGAAATCCCCACAAAAATCAAGAAGTCGGTGTCGGAAATCGTGTGTGCAGTTTTCAGGGGTTTCGTAACATGCTCTACCGTTTAAACATGAACTATTGACGCCGTATCGACCGATTGGACGACGTTTCGAGCACCTACGGGCACCTACGCACGAACTCTCAAACGTGTCTAGCGCTAATTTGTTTCCCTCCCTCGTCACAACAAACAATTACCCGGTTCATATCTCAGAACATAACGCTCTGACCTGCTTTCTCCTCATGACAATGAGGCGGTGGAGCTGGCCGGGAAAACCCGCTCGGTTGCCGTCCCCAAACCGCTTCTCGCGCTCTAGACGGCCTACGACCTGGTCGATGTGCTTGGCCGTAACCACAACGCGTTCGTCGCTGCACAGGAAAACCCGTCCACGTCCTGGCGGGGTGGCCGCGTTTCAACAGGAATATCGAGAATCAAATCAGTATGGGTTGACTTCTGACGTCAAGGTGAAGTACCATTATCCCTTCTACCTTAAGGCAACGCACCGCCTTGTTCATGGCGTTTGCCGCAACCATGGCATTTTCCCCGGTGCGTAAGGAGACCTGTCCATGCCCTGGAAAAGCCCCCGAGTTCTAATGGCTGCCAGAATAAACGAAGTACACGTCGTCATCAAAACTCTACTGATAGGAGTTTAACCCGTGAACGTTCGACCTGGGAAGCGGACTAGTACTGATAATGAGCCCTGTAGCGAAACAAGGACATAGGATTTTCTCCTTAACGCATGCGAGCGGCGAGCTTGCGATGCGTGTCGATGGCATGTCTCTGTGAGATAAAAATATTTTGAATGTTCACCTCACATCTGGAAAGTACCACCGACTTCATACGTGTGTCACGATAAAATCCGTACGGATTAATTCTTTTGGGGAGCGGAGAACCGTTGTAAGTGGAGCGTTAGATGGTACAAGGACGCCCTCGATCAAAATAAACGTGATCGATGTTGCCCTATAACCCCCCACGTTTCTACAGGTAACCTGCAATTTAGCGCGTTCGGCGCAGATGGTTAGGCGGTCAACAGCTGCAAGTGCATCCTCAAAATTTAAATATTGCATGTGCGAGTTTGCTGACTATTTAAGCCACGGACTCGATATCTGTTGGTCTATAACATGTTTCGGGATTTTACGGAGTTCTACGTTTTTTCCTTTAGACAGACTTTGTTGCTCGACGTGTAGTTTCTTTAATTTCACACAACTTATTATGAGATCGTCGGTGTGCATTTCGTTATCCGATTTCGACGAATTTTGACTTCCAACGGACGCGTGCTACGAAAGAGGTATTTACCCTACTATTCGTATAGCACGTTTGGACCATTTTTGTTTCTGAATGATGGGGATCCTAAACCCAAAATCATCGGAATGTAATTCTTCTTAAGCAAAACATACGTATCCCTTGCATTCCCAACTCAGTTGTTCATCGTGTTGCAACTTAATGTTACCGAAATATGTTTGTAGGCCGGGCAGAGAGCTCCTCAAGTGAGGAGCTTCAGAAACAAAATGGCCTACCGATACCGTAGAACTTTTCAATGACTAGCCGTGGATACGACAAAACTCACAGCCTTCCCAACCTCCGTCTCCGACTTACCTTGTAGATGGGCTTTGGGTCGCCTTCCTTCGTCCAGAACAATCTCTGGAAGATCCTGTAGGTTCTTCCTGTGCCTGGGGGGGAGTTGCCGAGGACATGAGTGCTCGACAAAAGCCAACGACACATATAGACAACCACCAGCTGAGTCATCAAACGGTAGGGGTTGCACTTCTCGGCCTCAGCGCTTTTGACCGGTTGACCTCCTTAAGTGAGGAGCTCCAGAGAATATTGGTTTTACCAGCCCATGTAAAAGTATTCAGGTCGGGTTCCGCAAGCGAGTGTTTACGAAGTTACGTACCGGGTGAGATCGTATATATATAAAGCTCCTCATGTTAGCTCCTCATGTTAGGAGCTCAGAAACTTCTGCTGTACCCATTCAGTGAGATGGCACCACAGCAGTGGTACAGTGGTCATCAATACGAACAGCGTCGAAGTTTCGCGTCCAGGCGGGGCGTTTGTTCCATGCACCCTAAAGTGGCACTCCAGAGGTCCTTGGTCCAGTTCTGGTGTCGGCGTCATACATCTAACTTGGAGACCGGAAAACAGATAACGCTTTAGGTTGGTAAACGTATCACAGCCAGTCCATATTCAGCCAATAGATTCTGCGCAACCTGTCTGCCCGTGGCTCAACCTAGCGCGCGAGTCTTCCATGCTCTACAAAGTTCAGACTCCCGCAGTGATACATGGATGGGCTGAAGTGCAACCCCTACCTTAGCGCGGCTCTTTATTATGTACACCGCATTCACTTATTGTCTTGAGCTCTGCCACGTGGGGTAGGTTCGTCGAGAGTACCCCAAGCCCACCACTGTCAACGCCAAACTGACCGATGTCATCAACTCGTCTCGGCCATGGACACTGTTAGGTGACACAGGGCGCATAGGTGTTTGTTGATTCATTTTTGTCCTCATTATAATGGCTTCGTCCATCGCGCCCGTCCTTGCCTTTTTGTGCTTATACCAAATCATTTTCAAGATAAGTGAGGAACAAGTTCCCATCGCATCTCAAACCTTCACACGATAGCAATCATGCCGATATGATACTGCTGGCGTGCTGAGTAGGCCAGATAAGTTGGTTTACGCCCAAGCGGACGTAACTTGCAAGCCACGATAGTATATGCCGTGCGTGATACCCCGGTAGCCAACGATCAACATCGCACCTTCGGGAAAGGTGCTCTGTGAGGAAAACGTTGGGTACGAGTTGCAGAACCTCGAGAGGGCAGTTCACATCGTCCACCGTCGTTGCCGTGCTTGTCTGCTTTGATTTGCCGAAGATTGACCTACGGAGAGAAAACCAAAGCGTTGTCACGCAAACGTTTATCTTAGCATTTCAGACCGTTGTTTCGCTACGACTGATTGAAGTTCGAAGCCGTTGGTGGCGGCGTCTTAGGCGGCCGCTGTAGGGGGGACGACTTGGCGGAAGGATGAGGGAGGGGGGGCGGGGATGAGTGGATGCCGTACTTAGTCGAGCAGTCCTGGCGGTACTACTGGTTCAGTGAGGAGGCGAAGGAAGCCTACTACGATTATACGCCGACCCTCAACAACGGCGGCGTTTTCTGTGTAGAGTTCAATGACACCAACCATGGGGGTCTACGACACGAACAAAGTGTTCATACGGCAAGACCTATCGACTGCTACACAGCCTTGGATGATGTAGCTATTTCGTGTGGCTTCTCTCTCTTCCATGTATGACCGCAGGGCGGTGCATCTGTCGGCAACAATGATACCCCGACGGTATGGCTTGCGAAGCGCGCATGCAGTAGCATGCACGACAATAATGTGAACATTCACATATCGCATGCACAACGGTGTCATTCCACAGTAGGGGTTGTACTTTTTCGGGGGTTGTGTTCCTGACCGGTTAAGCTCCTCGAATCAGGAACTGCCGGTTGGTATGATAATTATACCAATAAACTTGTTTTACCACAGGCGCATACAAATATTGGTCGGGTTGCGCGATGGAATGTCTTCGAAGTTAGTTTAAGGGCGTGATATTAAGCTTATCATGTTGGGAGCTCATTAACATTTGCTGCCCCCTCTTACCGTGGAATGAGTCGACGCATGAGTACACATCGACGTAAGACGACTCCACTTCACACTGTACAGGCGATGGAAGAGGGGGTTGTCGCTTACAAAGGTACACACCCGAATAAAACGGAAGTTGCGCCAGCCTGTCGCGGTACCTCGGTAGACCCCGGCGGCCTCGCCCTCTTCTCGTCTACGGTAGTCGCTGTCTCCGCCTGAGCCTGTCAAATCAACGAGGGCAGTGGTTAAAATTTGTCCAAGTAATATCCATCCTACACCTTGCACGACATCAGGTCAAGCGTAAGCATATCGCTAAAGCCCTCGCTCCGCCAGGGTATTGTACCTCGCGCTGACCAATGGCACAGCGGAACAATACCGTCTGTTTGCGTTCCTCCGACACCTACAGGTCTCTTACTTCACGGCTAAACCCCCCGATAACTCTCTACGTATCCTCACAAGTTGCATAAAATCGAACAAATGGAAAGCCGTTCGCAATGCTTCTTACAACTTGGACAGGCCGCTCCTGTGTGGTGGTCCTACCTTGAGTTGGTCATCAGACGTGAGCAAGTCCCAGGTGTACGTGGTGCACGGTAGCTATACCAAAATATGACATCCTAAGCTTAAAACTATTCGATGCTTTAACGTGGGTTTGTCGTGTGCTAGGTTACGCAAGACGGCTTCTGCTGAGCTCTTGACCAACTTAGGCTGTTTTCCTCTTTGATTTTGTGATTAACGACCGTGAGCTCACTATACCGATATCGTTTTCGGGCAAAATAAAAGCCTTCTATAGCGTCGGGGTCCTTAACTAAGGAACTGTCCCATTTCGTCTAAATGCCATTTGTGTGATGATATTGGACTCATCTCACGGGCATAAAGAAGTCGCCAAGCTCCTGACATAAGGATCTCAACACCTCACCCGAAACAAGACTCCCAATATTTTCCTTCGCGCGACCGGATCAACATGTCTATCCGCTAGTCCTAAAACAAATGCACTAGTAAAATTACTAATACCAACTGGTAGTTCCTGACTTCCGGAGCTCAACCGGCCAGGAACGTTTGACCCCCAAAAGGGCAACCCCTACGGTGGGATGACTCGTTTTTTTCGCCTGCCATGGGACTGTCCACCCTGTAGCACATTCGTTTCTGATCGAAATCAGTTTTTTATTGTGAGGTTTCGGGCTTTTCAAGAAATGAACGTCTGAACAAAGAAGAAATGGCCTCTGACGGGTGCTACGATACAGATAGCACTTTTTGGCTTTTTTTTGTTTGTGAATGATGGGGCTCGTTCACCCAACATCGTCGGAAACTCCCTGTTTTTCAGTCCGATTACGGTTTGTTTACCTAGGCCATGGGTTTGTTCATCGGGGTGCACTTTCAGTTTACTCGAACTCAGTTGGTGGGTGAGGTTCAGAGCGCCCTAAAACGGGGATTGCCAGAAACAAACGGACGCACCACTATCGTAGCATGTGTCCGCTTTCGAAGCATATGAGTCATAAGCACCGTCTCCGGGTATTTGTTTAATACGCCAAACCAGCACGCCGTTTCAAGAAACAAGGTTTTGGCCGAGGTGCAGAGACACTCCCGCGAGTACGTCATGTTCTGTAGTGAAAATGATGCTCCCCCCCCCCCCTTATCCCCGTACAGGTTGGCCCTCTAGCCCGCACAAAACTAAACGCACGATGATACAAGCCGGCAAAAAGGCCGAACCAAGCTTTCCCACTAGCGTGCTTTCTTAACGTCACAGAGCGGCTGACCTTCTTCATCTCGTAGATGGCCATAACCCTCCCGACGCCACCTCCCGAGCAAACGCCTTCGTCGCGAAACGCCATCCAGCGAGAGTCGTCCACGGTGTATGTGGCGAAAGAAAGCTTGAGCTGCGATAGGGTTTGCAATGGAAAACTCGACGAGTTTAATAAACGAGGCAAGTCAGGGTAGGTCAAGCTGTCGTCTCGGTGTGAAATATATCCGCAGTTGTGAACGCGGTGTCCTGATGTGGATACGCAGCCCGAAGTGACATGCATACTATTGTTCGGTATCTGTGGCAAACGTTTCGCTGGAGAATCACGTCACCGATGCACCGACTTGAACATTCTGGACCAACCGCCCACTCGTTCGTTTCTGGAAAGCGTGTGCATGCTTGATGATTTTCGTACACACGGGAAAGCCGAGTCGAGGTGGCTTGCATCTAATTGCTCCTTGACACCATCAAGAGTAACAGTTCAGCTGGCGGTGCCGCGAGATAACGAACCGACCTCTGCATGGCAAATGAACACGCGGCATCTGTTTTCGTTTGCGCGTGAGTTCAGTCGAATTTGAAGCTCCTTAACGTGGAAAATTGTACAATACGCACGTGGCCGTTCAGACATGAAAGCCTCAGATGTACCTTGGAGGCACGCAGAACTTGTTCCCGCTGGTCCTTAGTAAACCCTTTCGTCATGATGCTCTCACCGGCCTGGTACGCGGGCGAGAAGCACGAAGCGCTTAGGTGGCAATGTTGTGTGACGCGTGCTGTACTGAGCAGGAGTGCACGACGTTTGATGAGGCTACTCACGTGGAGATGTTTGCGGTTCCTCGTGTGAAGATACCTTCACCATCCTTCATATATCTGAACGTGAGTATGGGCTACAGTTTTCGCAAGATCTAACGATTAATTTGATGGTCTACGTGTGTACAAAAAAATATACAAGACTGAAACTGGCAAACTACAACGGGTATTCTAACTATTGGAATGGATATTCTATAAGGGGAGGGAGAGCCAGAGGAGCTCTCGAGGAATTCAAAAGGCCTCTACCTAGTAGGGCCGCGCACGTACGGTAGTATACAGATGGGCGCACACATAGGGACGAAAGGGGTGACAGATCGAGAAAACAACACACGTTGGAGGGAGGCGATATATATTTTTTCTGACTTTCTGGAAGTATATCATAAAGGACCTTTGCCTTTCGCCGGCCTAGAATGCCCATTGCATGATGCACACTGAACTAACCGCAATGAGTTCGGCATCGAATGAATAACAAAGGTAGGCACAGAATGCTCTCGCCGGTTTGATGTCAGGTCATCCGGAGTTCGTGAAGGGAGCTCGAGTTGAGTATCGGGCATCTCACCTCTCATCTTCTCTTCTCTTCTCACTCGAACAACTATATTGTAACTGCTCCAAAGGATTTGGAGAAGAAAACAAATGTATTATTCGGGAGAAAAGAAGAAATGGTAATACGACAGACACGAGACTTTGAGGAGACCTATTTAAAGGCAAATAGCAGAATAGTTTTCTTGGAATATTACTACCGCTGTATATGCTTGGTTGGCTGTGATCGATTTGAGACGGGAGGTAACGGTTCGCGCTTCGCGCTCTCGGCCTCCGGCGGCGCGTGCGGAGGGCTGATTGTATTTCTGCACCCCCGGGTGGGATCAGGGCCGGGTGGGACCAAGTCCGGATGGGATCAGCTCCGGGTGGGATCAGGTGCGCCTGGGCGTTTTGTTATTCCGCCGCATTTCTTATGGGAATATTCACTTTTAGTGGGTCGGCCAATAAGAGTGCGTGCTTACTATTTGCATTTATCTACTACTGCCTTTGATGGGATGGCAGCAGCAGTCGCTGTCGCGATGCCCACAAGGCACCCCACCACTAGATGCATCCGAAACGGCTCACACGTACTTTGGCCCCCATCCGCAGCACTCAGTCAGGCCTCGTGGAGCTCTGTGGACGGGATACTGATGATTTCGGAGAATGGAATTTTCGGGTGGTATTTTGTTCTTCAAACATCAAAAGACACGAGCAGGTTTGAGTCTCCACACTAATGCAAATACACCTCCTCGCCGCGAGCGCCGTAGACACCACGCTGCGGGCGACGTCAGCAGGCGCGCTTTTGCTGCTCTGTGATGCGACCCGAGCACGCACAATTTGCTTGTGCGGTCATATGGCTGCAGTTGTGAGAAGCTCGGCCACATACCAAACAAATCTTATCACAAGAGATGGACATTTTCATATTTTGATGTTTCAGGTCGTCCACGAAGCAAGCGGCCCTCGACGAATGTGTTGATGTAGGCTTGTACCAAATAGAGTTTATATCCGGTGCGGGTCGCTTCCGTCTGGTTGCAAAGCTAGTCCTCCCCCCATCCCTCGGAGTACAAGAACTTGTAGCCCTAGCACACCGTCGAGCTCGTCGAACCCTAGCAGGTGCGGTGTGTGGTGTGTGATGTAGGTTTGGTCTACTCATGCCCTGACCTATGACTGGGTTGATATACACATGAACTACGGCACTTGGTGTTGCTGCTGGGTGTTATGCACGTTTGTGTGTATTTTCCATGCGTATATGCTACCAGGTATCTCATAACATGCGTGTGTGGTATCATATGATCCACCCTTTAATCTATTCTTACTTGTAGTACGAGTTTCATCGCCCTTCTCTTCTAGGACTCGCCAAGCACCATCATGCATGCAGAGAGAGTGTGGTGTGGGATCGGTTTCGCATCTTCGTACCTTAAGCCCTAACCAAGACTATATATACTGATCGTGTGCTGCACACGACGCACGTCCCTTATCAAAAACGTCCCCATGTCCCCCTCTAACACATATATATGTACGGCTGAGTTGAGTATCGACCACCCAACAGGTCGACTTCTACTGTTGACGGATTTCAATAGTATGATACCTGACACTGATACCAAATGAGTGGAACAACCCAAAGCAGGGCACTGAAGTGGACTACAATAAACGTTGTGTGTCCGGCCGGATCAGTGGGAGTGCTGGCGGCCCGCCTAGCCCAATGGAGATATACGATGAGATTTCACACGGACTGGAAATTCCTCACCACTTTCACTCTTACTACAGTAGTAGTAGTATTAGGGGCCGCAGTTCACCAGTTGGGTAGAGCCTTCGAACGGAAGCAGCAGTTAACTGAAACATGCTACTTAGCTTGTAGCGCGCGTCGTGCCGTCTCTATTTTGGTTGCTGGGATAGTAGGGGAAACCGGCGCACAAGGTCACAGGACTTGGCCGATTCCTCGAGGTTGCCTCGATTTAACCGGTCCATGCTTCAAATTGCTACAGGAAGCCCTCGTTATGCTAGAGACCTCTCTTGAAGATTCTCCCACGGCCATGGACACATGCTACGATAGAGGTGCACCCATTTAATTTAGGCTCCGGACATGAAGTGGTCTTGTCCCCACCCGAAAACCGATTTCGAGAAAATTGAAACTGCAACCCGATGGACTATCTCATGACCTACTGTAGATATACGAAACGTTCGTATTGCAAACAATAAGTGCCATTTCGACGGTTTCGTGTTAAGGAGCACCGTTTTGCAGAAACAATATAATTAAAACGTGCTATCTCTATCGTAGAATGCATCCATGCCAAAGTGTCGCTGACCGAGGCGGAACAGCTCGTTTGGCAACGGTGCATTCTGTGTGGAACCATTACTAATTTAATTTCCGGTATGCTGTACTGCAGCCTAGCGTAGAGGTCTTCTAAACACGAGGCTGGTTTTCGTATTTGTACCAACTGTTCGCTTAGCACAAAAGCTGCTCAGTATGCTTGATCTCCTCTACCGAATTCGATGCTGTAGGCCGCAGACCTGGTAGCCAGCCTGACGCACAAATTTGTCGTCGATTTAGGGTCCGCCATTTCCTGGTGTGCCTCAGAAACGAGGTAAGAGTGCATGCAAAAAAATGTGAAACTATATTGGACTGAGGCACTTTTTGCACCTTTCCTGTAAACAAACAAAATAAAACGAAGAAGGTCGGGCAGTGCAAACTTGCTACTGTATGTCGTTGCTCACCTTGGCGAGGCAGTTCACCGTGCCCTCGGCTCGGTTCAACTCGTGGGCGATGAGGGGTATGCTCGAGTCCACCGACTTACGTTCCAAGGCAGTCGCCCTGCACCACAAAGAGTTGCAGCTGGTGAAGTGATAGCTCTGATCGCTCAACGCGCGAAACGTACAATGCCTGTCGATATTTACCTCTGGACCTATCATTACACGCTCTGAATGCGAAGTGGCGTTGTGTACTTGTGTTTTCATGTTCGCACATGTCGCCCTAATGATTCAAATATATCGCCCTAACGATTCAAGCGTAGGGGCGAAATCGGGGACAACTCTAAGGTGGCGAGATAAAACAGAAGAAAAAGATAAACCCCATATACAAAGGTCGGGAACACTAGCAAACCATGAGTTTCAGAAACCTTCGTCCCACTTTTTGTCGTGCACGACAAATGAATGACGTGTCAAGGGAGGTATTGTCATTTGTCGACACGTGTGTACGCACAGTGGATGAATAAATGGACATGTAACGTCTGGTCTACAGTATGTAAACTACCCTTGTAACGTGTTCGTGCTTTTATGCACGGAGATAACGATTATCGAACAATTCCGATAAGCAGCACTGCTATTGGCGAAACGGGGGGAATACACGGCCTGCGATAGACGTAGCAGTGGTTGGCCCTTTGTTTGGGGATTCACGGGTCTCCTGTGTTCAGGAATTACCCGACATCACTGGAATTCTATCTACGATGTACGATAGAGTTTGTTGAAAACGTATCTACCTAGACTAGGCCGTAGGATGTTTCCTCGGGTAAAGCGTTTGATCTTTATTTCAAGACAGTTTTTTTATGAGATATATAGCGTTTCTGAAGTGTGCGGCCTCATTCATACTTGAGTGAGTTTCTGCCGAAGTTCCAGGTTGTGAGAGTATGGGTCGAATTACATATTTGCCGAAGCTGCCCGTCCTACACCGTCTTACGCTAGAGCCCGACTTGCCCAAAAATGACAAAGCGTGAAACTCCGTCCGAACACAAGAGTCTGACAACGAATGACGACATCTCCTAGTCGCGCCCACCAGGGACGTTTGAAAATAAAGGAAGCAGAATCAGGTGTACATGCGTGTTAGGGATATACTGACAAAGAGCGTACGCGCTGGCTTGTGTAACGCGAACTCCCCAACAGATGGCATAAAGATTCGTCAGGGATATGAGTGATCCATGTGGAAGCTCGTTTGTGCTTGCACATGGCGCACATGGTCGGATAGCTATGCATAACACCGCACTTCTAACATGTGAACGAGAAACCGAGTCTCGCTCTTACAGGGCTGCACCAGTAATACTTTGAAGGAGGCTCTGAACTTGACGGGCGATATAGCTCAGTCAAAGCGCTAACCTCAAAACAAACAGAAGAAAGGTCAACCTGATGACTACCGGTAATCCTTTAGGAGCCCAGACCTTAAACAAAAATATTTGCCCAAACGCAAACATGGTATTGCAACGGTAGAGGTTTGAAAAAGGTCCGTCAATGACACATGCGGCGAATAAGGTGCTAAACATTCAGTCCAAGTCTCCCCGTCTGAGGAGCTCTGAAGCCCACCCCGAGAGCGATTTTGAGTAAACTGAAAGTGGGGCCTGACGAAGACGCCTGTACCTGGTATTGCCTAAGTATGCAAAACCATCATGTTGCAAAACAAGAATAGCATTCCGACAATTTTGAGTCAAAACAGAGCCCGGTGTCGTTCATAAGAAAAACAAACAAACAAACGTTTCTACCCCTCTCCTCCTGACACGCGTCCAAGGTCCGAACAAACAAAATGATTGAAAATGCTACCCCTGTCGTATAATGCCTCCGCCGGCTATACCTGTACGCAACGTCGCCAAACAGGTCCCGCTCCCCCGCAAACACTTCGATCACCGAGCCTACGCTTCCGCGAATGTCGCCTTGCAGAGCCTCGAGCGCGAACTGCGTGTCGAGGACACGCCCGAGCTTGAACTTGTCGCCAAAATGGCGCTTTAAGGCGATCGCACTGCTTGTGAAGTCGTGCACCACCTGGCCATTAGAGACGATGTTCAGGGCTAATAAGTAGGTGCCCCCGACCAAGTCGCGCGTGGCCGTGATATGAGATAGGATGAAGAACTGTTTAGGCACAAGGAAAGGTGACTACATATAGTTAAAAAGGCAGCCGTTCAGCGAAATATGACGACGAGAAAATGTACATGGTTCTTCAATATTTCGTTGGGATTCGTCGTGGGAACACGTGGGCAGCTCTTGTAGTGTGGATGTGTACCGTATCGTGCTTTCACATACATAAACATGGCGTCTTAGAGCGATGACACTGCTTGTGAAGCCACGCACCACCCGCACCGCAGAAAATGTGTTCGTCAGTGTGTTATTTATACCGTAAGTGTTCCCCAACGAAGCGGTATGTTGCTATGAGAACCAGCGAAAGTACCTGTTTTTATGGTTTCCACCGTGTTATGTGGGAGCATGCGAATAAACAAGTACCGCCGAACACATGAAATTTTTGCCGTCAAGAACATCATGAATGTCTCAGTGTGAAATATCATTTTGTACGATTATGGTGATGCTTGTGATGTCGTGGAATACAAGCGTTGTAGAGGACGTCAGCGCGTGTGGGATCGATAACCACAGCAGCATGCTACGATAGAGGTAGCTTTTTTTGGCCAGATTATTTCCTGGTTTACGTGGCTCCTTAACCCAATGTCGTCGGAATATAATTCATGTCTTGCGGATATCATTGTTTTGTATACCTGAACCACGGGTTTGTTTGTAGAATAGCACTTTCAGCTTGCACAAAATCAGTAATTGGGTGAAGTATAGAGCTCCCGAGTCGAGGAGCTCCACCACAACAAACAGTGCACCTCTAACGTAGCACGCATGGTTTAGAACACTCGTATTTCCTCACCAACAACGTAGTAATACGAATATAGTACGATTCTGCTGATAGGTTGGTCAACAACTGTTTTGTGTACATGAGCTTGGACAAAACGATGGGTGGTACGCTCTACGGTCTAGTGTCTTACTATTATCGGCGACCACCGCATGAAGGGTTGCCATTGAAAAGTCTGCACGAACAACGCGTTAAGAGACCGCGTACATACGGTAATTTGGCGAGGGTACCCGTATCGAAAGGAGAGCAAACCGGAGACTAGTTTCAAGCATTCGACCCCACTCCCCGCCCTCAACTGTCGTTTGGGTTATACGTTTACCTCGCGGGCAACCCTTTGGCGTACAAGATTCATAATTAGTAACCCAGACCGGCAAGTGTCGAGATCAGGTACTCGTCCCTGCCCCTGCTGGTACGAGTTCGCACCTAGTCCGCACCGCCGGTAAAACCATGTCTGCGTAACCGTGCACATTTTCTGTCCCATGCGTAAACTATATCATAGCGTGCAGATCGTATCGAACCAACGACGACGTGCACGATGCTGAAGTCGTCTTTTTTGGATCGCAAAACACAGAAGGGGTTGATGAAAACAGAAATAAACCACCGTACAAATCTTATGCATTACTGGAAATACACGCTTGGCGTAATCTAAAAGTTCGCTTCTTGCGCAAAGCCGGCCTAACCGGAGCCGAAATTCGCGTTTTTCTCAGCGCCAACCGCGAGACAAGCGTCTATCGTGAATCGCGAGCCGAAGCCGCGTAGGACTACCGAAAATGGCTTATGGAGTGCCCCTGGAGTCATACAACTGGGAAAAATCAGCTTGAATGTACACCCGAAATTCACTTTACATAATGCTTTACGGTGGTTTACACACTGTTTTCGCCTGGACGGCGGTAATAAAACGGTGTCTCAAGCCGCTCCGCAACACCCCTTTCCCCGCTCGTTGACCAACGCATCAACTCCGACCCGAAACCTACGCCTTGTCGATAGCTTGCTGACCCATCCCACGGTGAGCGTTGCATTGGTTTAGGTCAAACGTTCCTCACCGGTTGAGCTCCTGAAGTGGGGAACTACCGGTTGGTATGATTATTCTACTAGTGCACCCGTTATAGGACTATCGAATAGGAATATTGATCGAGTGGTGAGAAACGAAAATCTTGGAAGTCATGTTTCTGGTGAGCTATTAAGCTCCTCATGTCAGGAGCTCAGTTGCTTATTGCTACACCCCTATCGTGGGGTACGTCTGTTATTACCCCTGAGGGTTTTCTTTTTGTCACCTTCGTGAAACTCTCATCTTCAAACATCGGGAGCAGGTGGTCACGAAGCAAGTCGTGGCCAACCGGCGTCGTCTCAAGGGCCGTGACGTCGAACATGAGCGCCGCAGGGTGTGGCCAGCCTCCAGCAATCTGACACGAAACGATGTAGCAAAAGGAAACACACGCATTGCCGATAAAGTTGGC
>JBBMKB010058115.1:0-15701 GCA_037833945.1 Alaria marginata
TTACTAGGTTTTAGTGTGGAACGCTCGGTTTTACACCCTTGACCGCTGTACGGTTCCCCTTGACTGACCGTCTCCTGGCATCTTTGCTACGGTGTGAAGCCAACGATACACATGTTCGCAGTCCCATATTACATATTACAACACTGAACAGCAGTTCGTATACTCGTACTGGCAACCGGCAACCGCCGTGGTAATATTTTCAGTGCGAGCGATCAGACAGAGCAAGCCCTACACCAGCATCACCAGTAGCCTGAACAATAGCAGAAGGGACACAAATATCTGCTCTATCCAGAAGAGCGATGCACACGGTGTTCGCATCGTCACCGTTTATATGTACGAGTCAGCTGGCACGATGGTTGTTCGTATCATATTGTGATCGTTGTACTCGTAACCCTTGCTGGATGGGGCAGCCCTAACCCCTAACCCCGACCGCCTGCGGGAAAATGAAGGTGCAAAATGAGGCGTTTGTGTGCACTCTCAACCGTTTTGTCGAAGCTGGGCCCAAAATTCTCGGAATAAAGCTGTGAAATGAGGCGTTTGTGTGCACGTTCGACCATTTTGTCGAAGCTGGGCTAAAACTCTCGGAATGCAGCTGTAACATACGCCGTTTGTGTGCACTTTCACCCATTTTGTCGAAGCTGGGCCAAGTCGTGCACGCAATGTAAAGGCATGGAGACGAACTCCCGGCTTCTCTTCTCTTCAAAATCAATATCAATGAGCGCAATACAGGCGGTTCCCTTCTGCAAGCAGCGTCTAGCGTCTACTAATAGTGTTTAGGCTGTTTCCTATGCGGTTCGATTTTTTTCGGTTCGATTTTGGCTTTTCAGCCAATCGAAGACGTTTTACGCCCGCAAAGCGACGGGGTCGGTCCTGTGCTTCTCGGAATGAGTCCGCCTACTCTCCGAGAGGTATCCAGCTCAAAAATCCGCTTCTCCATCGGTGCAAGTCGAATTACTGCCGACTACCCAAAATCTGACAAAATCTGACCCAAAAAATCTGAAGTAGCTTTCAAATCAGAAAATGACCTATTTTCTGACGAGGGACAGCTTCAGATTATTTTTCGTCGGATTATGCACCGTGGGCTAAAACTCGAACCACGCCTCTGGAGAAGCGGATTTTTGAGCTTGGTACCCCTCGGAGAGACTCTGAACTCGTTCTGAGACGTGCATGGCTGATTTCCTCGGTTTATCGGCCAAAAACGGACATAAACGCCTGAAAAACCCAAATCGAACCGAAAAAAAATCGAACCGCATAGGAAACAGCCTAACATTAACATATTTCTGCTCCGCAGGTGGAGAAGGGGTCGTGCGATCGAAGCTTTGGGATACACGTCGCCCGCATCGCCAACTTCCCTGCTTCCGTTGTATCAGAGGCGGAGAACCTCGCTGCCGCGCTTGAGAGTGGAGAGCTCCAAACTCGCACTTCTTTGGATGAAGGTCGGCCTAAGGCAACGACGGGAATGGGCCAACCGAGCGTGTCCTGCCAACCGAAGGCTAGTAACTGTTTGGGTGAAGGTGGGGCTAGCTCAACGACGGAATCGATGAGCCAACCAAGCGTGTCCTGTGAACCGGAGGTCAGCGAGGAGAAAACGGCGGTGTCTTCAGGTCCGAAACGAAAAATTTCGGAGGTGGCCAACGTGGAACACCGTGTCTCTGAGGGCGATGGAGAGAAGCGACCATAACGGCGCGTAGTAGGGGTATACTACTGTATGGTAGCCCTTTTAATAGCACTTTTTGGCCTGAACATTTCTGGCTGGCGGGGCTCCTGAATTATACTAATTAGACTAATTAGACTAACAAACTACCCAATATCGTCGGAATATCCTGTTTTACACTATTAATAGCATTCGTTGTGTAACTGTCATAAGCCATGGGACTGTTATTTGGGTGAAACTTTCATGTTTTCTCAAAGTCAGTTGTTGGGTGAGGTAGTGAGGTAGTGAGGTATAGAGCTCCTCAAGTGAGGGAAACCGTAACTATTTTGGTGCACCCCTACCATACTACTAGTAGTACTAATAGTGTAGTACAATTACTATTAATAGCATGCATCTGATCAGGGGTATGCGTGCGGTTCAGAATCCAGCGGGGGCTTGTGTCTCTGTTGATCACGACTACGGCAAGCCAAAGACGTTGGTTGACGGTACTCTTGCCCATTGACAGACAGCCGTCAAGGAACTCCTCAACCTAAACCTAGTATAGGAAATCCACACTAAAACTAGTATATTAGGCCTAAATAGGTCTCGACGGGTCAAAATTATACCGTGAACCGACATATTTGACGCCATACAAAAGTCGCAGGCTGGCATGTAAACTGAAACGGCGACTGATGGGCGTGTTTGTCCTATACCCCGCTATGTCGTTGCGCTGCACTTCGCGCTCATATGGCTGGTTTCGATTATTAATGCTTCCATACCATATGTGAGTGCGAAAGGCCACATAAGAGTGTAAAAGGTGTCATCAGGCACGTTTTTTCTTTGCTCATCCCATCTATTATCTTCGCACGCGTTGTTTCTCTTTATCCCTCCCTATTAATAGTCGTAACTCAGTTCCGGGGTCACTAAGCAAGCTCTTCTCCCCCTTCCCCACACTACGGTACGCGCCTTCAATTATATCGCGGGAAGGGTACAGCACTTTCTTCCCTCGTCGACTCACGCCGAATTTTGCGTGCACACGTCAGGCGCTATCCGCAGTCGATTTGGGTGAAAATACATAACCTCATTGGCAGGACTCTAAACAGGTACTTCGACCTTACTAGTTTTCGAGGGTAACCAGTAGACTACCGGTCTGTTTAGATCCGATTATTGTTGTACCATAAGAAGCAGCATATATTACGGCTGAAGATGCGTATGCACATTCGCCTGTTCTTGTCTCCACACCTCTATCATAAAACGCGAAGTACACCGATAAAACGCCCCCCACTCTGCGCCAAACATCACTCATTCCCTCGCCATCGCCGCATGTACTCAGCTACGGGCTGCTCCGCTGCCTCGTGGGAAGAACCCGTGGGCACCGATGGAGGATACGGCTTCTTGTGGCACCACAGTTGCGCTATGTACTTCTCCTTCGCCTTGTTGCCCTGGCCTACAACCTCTCCCGCGTGCAGCGTGCGAGTATCGAACGGGCTGCCCGCCTCTCCACCAAACGACGGGAAAAACACCAAGCATTTTCCCTTTTTAGGACGCACACGTAAAGGTCCCAGGTCTCGGAAGGCAGTTGCACCCCCCGCCTTGGCATCCATATCGGTGAGGTACACCTATCACACCAGGGTTATCAACATTGGCAATGGCATCGTACATGTGTAAGCGCGAGTGGGCTCAAAAGAAAATGCGCCACACCGTAAAAGAAGGGCAATGTCGTGTGAGGGTCCTCCACATTCCAGCTAAGGATGAGCTAGGAACGGTCAGGAGGAAGTATGGGAAGACAATCACAATCAGCGCAAGAATGAGCATAGAGCCAATTATGACACTGGGAGGGTGCACAGTAAGGGAGCGGTGGGAGCACCGGCCAGGGGGAGTGCTCCCATCATTCTTATCCCACACTATCTGCGAAGGAGAACTGGTCCGACGGTACATCCGTATTATTCAGAGACGGGATGAGAGGAGTAATGAAACGACACCTATTCCCGACCCAGTAAAAGGCGCTCTCTAAGACAGGCAGGCCCACATAACTTCAGGTATTAGAATCGTTTACTTCTCAAATTAGAGAAGGGAAAAACAAGAGCTTATTTGGAAAAAAAAGGTAGCGCAACGGGGCGCAAGCGAAGCAACAACACGAGACATGAAAACCATTGGGAGCTTACCAGAATAGTGGCAGTTCTCTGGCCGCCTTTACTTGCCCCAGTCTCGCTAGGAGGAAGCGCGTCCAGATGCCAGTTGAACCGCTCTCCCGGACGATACCGCACTGTCTGCGGTTCCTCCCAGTGGGTGTGGTCTTCCACTCCCAACAGGGCAGATGCCTTCGCCAAAAGTTCCGGCGCCGAGGCGTAATGATGGAACCACGTCGTCGACGTCCGCTGCTGCTGGAACTGCGACTCGGCGCTGGTAGTTGCGCTTTGAAGCTCCATCGACTTGAAGCCTCCTTTTCGTTTCCCCGATTGTTTTTCTGTGGACATGGCGACGTATGCGTCGCACTCTTCGGGCGTGAAGAAGTCTTCGACTTCAAACACGACTGGATCCGCGTGGAGAAGACGGATGCCAGGGAAGAGTTTGTCGTTGAAAAGCTTGAAACCCTGTCGTTCTTGTACTCGGGTGACAACCTGGTGCGCACCGAAGAAGTGAGACGGAGCAAATAAGTCTCAGCCTTGAGGGCTTTGCGCGGAGGTGCGCAAGGCTACACACCGAACAATCGCACGATCCCACGTTTTTTTACAACAGTTGCAAGTTACAAACAGTATGTAACTTCCCCCTCTGGAACTTTTTGTACGAGTGTTGACTGCTTAAGTTTCATGAGCCCACCTGGCAAATTGAATAGTTATGTGTCGCTGTCAACTAGCGCTGATTATCGAAGCACCGAACACTATTAATAGGCGCCAAACTCAACAGCCAAAAAGTGCCCACAGCTTGAAGGATATCGACTTGGGATTGTTCAGAAAACGTTGTTCTTCAAGGTTGACGGAGTTGGTTCTCCTGATATGATGCAAACCATTTCACACGATGTTTTATGGACGTGCAACGGGCAACCTGTACACCATTACACCGCGTAATGACGGAATGGTTATGGTTCTTGCTCATAACTCAAAGCCGCGAATCAGCATCCAACGCTTGACGTGACTCCATTCACAACATCCTACATACGCCCGTCAATTTAATGCAGTGCATGTACTCTCTGTATACTGATACACTGATGATGTCGAAGTTTCCGTCGTGAGGAGGAGGGCAACAACTCAGTGGGAAGGAAGGTCTACGAGTATGTAGGGCTACTTTAGAGACTGCGTATCGTACACGCAGGACAACGCACAACGCACCCCCCTTCTTGGAGGAATTTCCAAATCCGATTTTCTCCACACCACGGAAGGCACACACAACGAACGTGGTGGTATTGGAAACATCTCGTCGGGATCTTTCCATAGACGCGTCGCTCGACGTTTGCACTCTTCCCGTTAGAGGCAAAATCGCCTTGGAAAATCGTCCGACCCGGTGTGTACCCGTATCATAGCGTGTTATCTTACGTACGTAGTACCCACCTCTGCGGGCAATCCTGTACCGTCTCTGGGCGGCAGAGCGTCCTTGGCCTTCTGCAGTGTGCTCTGCTGCTGAGCAGACAAAGGTGGAAACTGCGAAAAGGCATCCTCTGGCAGCTCTCCGGCAGTCAAGGGGGGTTTTGACTCTGCGACAGGCTTGGGGGGCTGTGGCTTTATCTTGGTGGCTTCTTGCTGCTGTCGGCGATTGCTCTGGTTCCCGAAGCCTACCATGTTCAACGCGAAACAAGTGTTACTACTCCTCCGATGGGTCTGATAGAAAGCTGCTGTGGTACCTGGTGCAAGCGCTATGCAAACGAAAAGAACATTTCGCATCCTCGAGTACATTGCCATGTCAATCGCAGTACCCTTGTACCCTCTACTGCACGCCCACCTCCTCACAAGGAACTCGAAGTCCCTGCTCTAAACTGCAACATGAGCCGCGTTTTCAGGGTTAGCACTCCCTAACACCCACCGCCTTCCATGCAAATGCAGCTCCCCAGTCGAGACACATGTTGACGTACGTACGTTTTTTTTTTTTTGCTGGGTGTCCTCGCTCGACGTTTGTTTTTTATGTGTAAATACTAAGTCAGCTAGTTGGCATGATTCGCCACCACCAACAACGAGCATGCCTGGTACCTGGCAGGCATGAAATCCAGCCCAGCCAACTCACAGCCCTAGTGAAAGCGGTTGGATTTGCTTGTTGCAAGGTATAGCAGCATGGCACACACGTAGCTGATGAGGTCGTCTGTTGCCTTCTCTCTCGGCACGCTTGCTCGCTCTCGTCCTGTCCTCCAGGCTTTTGTTCAGCCTGCGTTCCACAATAAAAACCCTGTACGGGTGGCGGCAATGCTAACCGCAGCTGGACTTGCCGCGCGAGGGAGCCTCCTGGTTCCCGGCAATCTGGCCAAGGTAGGGATTTGCATAGTGTCCGCCGTATTGCACTCGTAAATAATACTTTTGAAACATTTTCGCTCAATACTGCTTGGCTGTGGAATGAGGGTAAGTGAGTCAGACGATATAGTCTAATGTATCATCTAACTTGATATTATCTGTCTATGAAAAGGCGGCGCGTTTCGTATGCAGTCTGTACTACCAATGAAATGAGAGTACCATGTCAAAGCGTCCCAGCGACATTCTTGCCGAACGAGAATACCATACCACTTCTTCGTACCAGGCATATCATTAACTAATTGAACGACAGGGCATCGACGCGTGGTCCACTAAATCATTGCTTGGTTGCTAGGTCATCTCCGCTTGCTCTGAACCAAAAATCTCCTTCGTCTGCTACCTACCGCAGTTTATTCATCTGTTCTCGTACGCTTCCTGGATGGGGAGCACGATGTGGGTAACCTTCGTGGCGGGCATCACGATGATGCGAAATCTTCCTCGTCAATCTTTCGGAAAGCTTCAGGTCTGACCATACCTGTCGGGTAGGCGTTTGAGTGATCAGCCTCTAATCCTTGTTGGGCCCACTTATTATATCGAACAACAGCACAAGACGTGCGATAGTATCAACAAAAAGAAACAAGTTCTACAGCAACAAAAACCACCAATAAATTGTAAGGAAAACAAATAACCGTCTGAGCGGAGCGTGCAACAGTTCTCATACCGCGATGATGCAAGCGCGTCGTGCAGCTCCTTACAGTTCAGGACACATTCTACGATAGAGGTTCACCATTTTTTTTCTGAAGCTCCTCACTTGAGGAGCTCTACACCTCACCGATTTTGTTTTTGAACAAACTGAAAGTGCACTCCGATGAACGAACCCGTGGCCCATCTATACAAAAAAAGAATATTGCAAAAATAAAATGACATAAAAACGACTTTGGGTTAAGGAGCCATGTCATCCAGAAAGTAAAAACGCCAAAAAGTGCTGATTCTATCGTAGAACACGTCTCAGTTCGGACACGCCTCCTACCCCCGTAGCCCGGGTTCCTTCGGATGGCCGATGCTGCAACCGTCATTTTTATTCGCCAGTTTTTTTTCCCCCTTAAAGTCCCAAAGGGGTTATCACCCTTGTGGGGCCCAGTTCTATTGACCAATAGCACTTGAAGTGCGATCTTGCCAACCGTCCAGGAAAAACGTGCAGTAGTAGAACACGAGTAGCACCATACTGTGCGCTTGTCGCATAGACCAAGCTACATACTCGTCTGGGCTTGTTTGTGTTATAATGTGATGTTACTTGCGGGGTGGGGATACTTGCGCGGTGGCTAATTTTTTGCTTTAGTCTTCGAAAGTTTTTCGTTCCCCCCCCCTTTTCAGCTGGCGACACCCCCCCCCCCGGGATTTCAAGCGAACCACAACAAAAGAAGGGCTCCAAGGGGAAGCTTGTAGCTTCTAACGAAGCGTTTCGGACACACATCCTGCCCAGCAGCCCGGACTGCTTCGTGTGGCCGATTCTGTAATCGTCACTGTTTGTTCGTCATTTTTTCCCTTGAAAGTCTCAAAAGGCGTTCAACTACAGTTACGGTGCCGCTCTTCCCACTCTAGCCCGGACTCTAGTCTCCATTTGAATTAAGCATTTTCCAGATATATACGAGCGTTTCTTCTTGCCATGTCATTTCCACTGTCTGCCGAGTGTGATCATGTAAGTACACTCACTGACTATGGTATCCTTTCCTCCACATTCCTTCACAGTCAAAGCTGTTCCCGGCGTACTTTCAGCTCCACTTCGCTGCGATCGTCGCAATCCTCATCACACGAGGTTCTCCCCTCAGGTGAGATACTCTAGTTCTCGCTAGGAACTATTAATAGCGCTGGTGGATATTTGTAACTAACTGTCGTCAACAGTGTGCGTTGGTGGGAAGAAGAAAAGTCTAAGACGATGCAAGCAGTAGTCACACACAACTTTTTTCATTTTTATTTACTGTTTTCTTTGGGAGATTCCGGTCGTCGAACGGGACACGGGACATGGAGATGAGGGCACGCGAGGCTGGGAAGGAACCTCTATGTTTTGGCTCCGCCGTAAACTAGAATCTCGCTTCGCCCGTAACAACAATGTCTCCGAGCTAGCTCGCGAGTTCGTGGACCTGAGAGCACCCGCTCATGCTCACACTACTTGCACCGTAGTGTAAATGGTAAAAAAAACTCCAGTGAGAGAGTATTGTGGTACAGTAGTCAGTAAGGTCTTGCGCCACAGAAGTGTGATCGCCCTCACACTGGTGGCTGCTGCTGGTGGCGGAATAAAAAAGTTTTGAAGGCAACCAAAAAGAGGTACCTATCTTAACCTTTTGGGACCTACAGTACTGCTGTAGGCATAGCGACCTAAAAAAGCGACAAGCGCGGTCTTTTTTGCGCTCCATCTAGGAAAAGCGTGCAACAGTGCGATAATCATTATGCTGCGCGCGTGTCGTACATCTCCTTCCGTCACACTCCAGACACATCTCCCACCCCAGCAGTATAGTATTACGGGGGAACGTAGTTAATAGGACCTACGGTAGACACAAAAAACCTACCGGTATACATTTATCCATTTTTACTACCAATATTTGGTCCTATTAACTACGTTCCCCCGTAATAGTATTTCAATGCTTCGTGTGGCCGATGCTGTAATGGTCACTTTGGTCACTTTTGTTCGACGTTTTCCCTCTCGGAAACCTCAAAGGTGTTAACCAATTTTTTCGTCGCCCGCATGGTACTTGCCCGTTTCCGAATCTGAAACTACTTTTGGGCAGGTCTTTTGGAGGTATAACGCTGCTCGCCTCCCTCGCCTCCACGTTTTTGAACCTGGTGCTACTGGAACCAAGGTCGACGAGCATTATGTTTGCAAGGTGAGCGCATTGTCTACTAATAGTCAACTCTGAACCGCACCGTGTTTAGGTGAGCGTATTGTCTCGTCAGCACTGAACCGATCCGTCTTTCACTCGCTACTCGTAGTCAAGGCGACGCCCTTTTGACGCCTAGTGACTCTGCCCCTAAGGTCATGTTCTGTGGCAACCCAGTACAGCTATTAATATCGTATGGCAATGTGATTTCATAATAGGGGGGGGGGTACTGATTTGTTACATGCCTTGGTCATTAGACCGTTGACCTCGCACCCCTTTCTAGACGGAGCACGATTCCTACTCCTAACAGAGACGCCCCCAACCTACGAGCGCTCATTTTCCATATGTCAATTAATGGCTCAGATCGCCACGCTGGTCTGGTGTTGATGAGAACGTGCAGAATGCACGTTCAATGAGGCGGCTGCTATACATAGAGAGCTACACAGCAGTTTGCCCCGCGCATGTCGGGTCCCGGCCAAACCTCTCATCTTACTGCCTTCGTGCTTCTGTTTTGTTGGCTGAATGTTCAGGTACAAATTGGAGGACGAAGGCAAGAAAGACTCCCAAGAGTACAAGGACCTGGGCGCAAAGTTTGGGATGTTCCATGGAGCATCATCCTTTGTGAATTTAGGGGCGCTTGTGGGGGCCTTCGTGTACTCGTGGGACTTGGCATCTATGATGCCTGTGTAAAGTGTAAAGTGGATGGGGAACGATGCTTTGAGCGGGGACACCCACGACCGGATGAAACGATCGCGAGGCGTTTCCGCCTATTAATATGAGAATTAACCCTTTGGGACCCCCATGTATGCCGACTAAAAAAACACGAGTGCGGTATTTTCAAGCGTCTATTAGTAAGAGCATGCAGCAGTACTGTAAATAAAGTAGTATCACCATGATGCGCGCGTGCCGTACTCCAGTATACACTACTCCTTCAATTGCAGTGCGGACACCCCCCCCTGCCCAAGCTGCCCCGGCTGCTTCGTGTGGCCGTAATCGTAAGGTATTTCGACAGTTTTTACCCTCTGAAGTCCCAAAGGCCAAAGGGGTTGTGAGTTAGCGGCAACGACATTGCGCGGGAGTGAAGACCATGCCAAGACACGATGACGTTATTTTTTTTTTTTCGCGTAGTTTGTAGCTGTTGAATTCCCGTTGGAGCCTTATGATAACAAGTTTATGCCGAGCAAGCCCTGAGCGTGTTTACGTTAGCAGATAACTACGCATCACACTATTAATAGTAGGCAATGCAGCGCTCAGCTCAGCAGCAGGTCTACTGCAAAACATGGAGTAAGCAGCGCATTTGGAGGAGATGCCACTGCTCTAAGTTGTCTTGTCCTACGTACGTACTGCAATAGACTACGAGCAGTTATCTTCAGCACCTTCTCCTGAAATCGACAAGCGACACAAGGACAGAACCAGTTTGACTGCTACACCCTATACCTTCACCCGGTATAACACTACTCGTAGTGCCCGCATTTTCTATTGTGTGATGGAAACGCGTGGACCAACCATTCACGACTTACGACACCACTCTACTGCTGTGCATCAGGGTCTCAAGCACCTGAGAGAAATCCGGGTCGGGATGCGTGTCAACGCGAAGCTATCGGTAACACCGCAAAATGAGCGCTTGTGAGAAACGCAATCAAGAACCGTTACCGCAAAAAATTGAGGCAGGGGACGAAACACTATCGCCCCCTTGAGGAATGCGACAAAGGGGAGGTTTCCAACATATGTATGGAGGCGTTTCTATTTAGGGGCAGTCACCAAACCTTCAAGAACCGCATTTGTCCTAGAACCTCGTGCGGATTTGCGAACCGTTCGCGAGCCGCGACCGGTAACACGCATCCCTGTCCCTGAACGCAACAACGACAACTCCACGGCGGCCAGTCAAAAGACAAACCCGTGACACAGCAGTTGAAAATGGTTCATGTCACTCCAGCAGTTGACAATGGTTCATGTCACTCCAGCAGTTGACAATGGTTCTTGTCACTCCGGCAGCTGGAACTGCTTGATATCACTCCTACAGTTGGTACTGCTTGATATATCATTTCCGCGGTTGGTAATTTGCTTGATACAACTCTTGCACTTGGTACTGCTTGACAGCATTGCAGTTGCTGCGGCTTGATATCATTCCAGCAGTTGGTACTGCTTGATACAACTCTTACAGTTGGTACTGCTTGACAGCATTGCAGTTGCTGCTGCTTGATATCATTCCAGCAGTGGTACTACTTGATATGTATCATCCCTGTTTTTGGCCGAGCTCCATGAGCTGCTCAAAGAACCCCTCGGCATTCACAAGCTCCGTGCTCCCGTACGTTACACTGAGAGGAGCGCTCTGTGATCGTCTCTGCGCGAAATCCTGTGAGGGGGGTGGGTGCATACAGGGGGAACGTGAGTTTCCTGTGCGGGGGGTGCATAATGATGACGATGATGATGATGATGATGGTGTCCTCACATGAGCTCACTTTCCTGAATCTAGCCAGTGGTCACAAAAAAGGCTAAGAAAGCATCCCGATTGGAAGAAAAAAAACATCAAACACCTAAAAGTATGCATACGTGCACCGCATTGCCGCAGTAGTACCAGTACGCAACGGGAACGGCACTACGTGCTGCGGGATACCATCCCGTATCATTTGCAAACCAAATACAACGCAACTGTGTTCATGGTATGGAGCTCTATATGTACCAGGTACAACCCGAAAAAATCTGGAAAAAAAACAGAAAAAGGTACGACGGCAAAAAAAAAAAAAAAGGGAAATGAAATGAAATGAAACAAAAATTGTGACAAAAAAAACAGACAGGAACGTGACCTTCCTGTGAGGGGGGTGGGTGCATTCACAAGAGCCCCGTGAGCACAAGCGATCCAACGTCAGAAGGAGGTACAGCGGGCCCGCCTTCTCCCTTTCGGAACCCAGGTGTATCCCCCTCAAAAGCAACAAGAAACACACCTTAACCTTCCTACTTCGAAGTATCATATACGTTTTTGTTGCGGGCGATCCAGAAATAAACCCTCAGTTAGTTGACTATACGTCGACGGCTGATGTTATACCTTTTTCTTAATAATACAAGTACGTAAGGAAACTCAATATGTCGGATAGTCGACGAACTATTAGTCCGACTACTGTTATAACTATGAATGGTAGGTGACTTAAAGCCGTGCCGACTCGTAGCTCCACAAGTTTCGGGAATGCTTTCTGGTTCTCACCTGCAAGTTTTGATACTCCGAGTAGCAGCCTCCTCCGATCATGAACACGATCACCTCTCGGGGCGGCCCCCTCGCTCGAGCCGCAGCTGGGTCAGCTTGTTCCCTCAGCTTGGGGTCGAGGTAAAGGTACGCTTCATCCTCTTCTCCGTTGTCGAGCAGACTGCCAACAGTTTAAATGGCATAGGGTTAGCAGAAAATAACGGTCTGATGGCGACTTCCCTACGAGAAGTTCTTGCCAAAAACGACGCAAGACTTGAATGGATATGAGTCGAAGTCACGTGTCCAAAGGTAGATGACGCAGTGTCATATTTCAAGAGTGAAATCAGAGTGTAGACATGATAATGACAGCATGACCCCGCATGCTGCGAGTAGGCAGTGAGTGGCACCAAAGGGAACCTGGGAAGTGGGGGCACGTCAAAATGCAACAGCTACGTATGCCCAAAAACATCCTTCACTTTCCTTCTGCCACGCGTCGTTGCGCGTTAACACAAGTTCACTATTACGGGGGAACGTAGTTAATAGGACCTACGTACGGTAGACACAAAAAACTATATATTTCTCTATTTTTACTACCAATATTTGGTCCTATTAACTACAGTACGTTCCCCCATAAAAATAATAAAATGCAACAACTATGTAGCCCAGAACGTCCTCCAATTTCCTCCTGCAAGAAAAAACGAAGTTGCGAGTCCAACACAACTCCACTGGTAATCGTGGTTCCTTAAGATCAGATACAGCAAAGTCAAAGTTGTCATGGCAACGTGGAAGGAATGTTTGTGTGGAATATACTATTTTCACAGCGCTATGATACGCTCGGGCCAAGCACAGCCGCTAGATGTCACAAAGTTGTCCTTGCAACGAGGAAGGCATGTCTCGAGCCACGTATACGCGCCATGTAAAGAAATATACAGGATACAGTACGGAAAAAATGGAAAACAGCAGTGTGGCCCGCGTGTGGTTCCAGTATAACTAGAAGGGCGTTTGGAATAAACGCGAACGGCATAAAACCTAGCCCTAACCCTAATCCGAATCTCAACCCTTGGCCGACCTGTGTGGACGCTGCCCGTGAAAAAGCCGGTATTTTGTGTTCGGAAAACACGTCGACCATATTATAATTCAGACGTTTTACGTTAGAAACTACCATCCTAAAAATATACCATGCACTTTTGTACGGGCCCCGCATGCACTATTAATACTGCATGTCTTTGTGGGACACATTATTTTGACAGCGCTTTGTTCGAGCCAAGCACAGTCGCAACAGCCACGGTACATAGCCGACAAACGGGCGAGGTATCATATGATGACGTTTTTGTTGCGGGCGATCCGGAAATAAACCCTCAGTTAGTTGACTATACGTCGACGGCTGATGCTATACCTTTTTCTAAATCATATATATATATATACATCACAGATAGTCAGAGCTCACCTTTCGACTACTCTTGTAACGTGGGCGTTGTTGGCCCTTGAGAGAAGCTGCCCCGCGGTAGCGGCAGCCTGCAGTGACAAATAAGGAGGTAAAAACGGCCGTAGCGATTTAGCTTGCACAATTCCAAGGGCATTTTGTGTTTTAAGGTGCCATGGCGCAGGCGCAAAACTGCAGGGGGTTTCGTAGCTCGCCCGATTTGAAGGGTCTTGTTGTTTTGTTTTTCTAGGTGTCATGGTGTCATGGGGCCATGGTGCCACACTGCAGATTATTTTGTGCTTTGGTGTTGGGCGGCAAATATTCCACACGTCGGACAGATCACGATCTACCATCATAGATCATATAGATCATATAGATCATATAGATCATCTATAATAGATCATCTAGATCTTATATCTGCCGCCATGATATAATGTGCAGAATCTGTTTAGTACAAATCCAACCGTGGTAACATGTGCTATAACGGGCGAACGTAGTTAATAGGACCTACGGTAGAAACAAAAACCTATATATTTCTCTGTTTTCACTACCAATATTTGGTCCCCTATTAACTACGTTCCCCCGTAATAGATCGGTCAGCTCATCCGGTTTTCTCCCTGCAACCTGACATATAGGTCATGCCGATCATATCGACCAAGGATATGTCTGCCCTGAAATGCAGTACATAGATCATACATCATACATCATACATCATACATCATGAATAGGGATCTGATCTGTCCGACCACATTTGAGCGTCGTGCACGCCGACCCTAAGCTGCGGCAAGCTGTCGATGTTGTTGTTGATGTTTTTCTCACATTAACTCGCATAAATCATCAAGTCCGTGGTCACAGGACAGGCTCCAGTCACTCCAGAGTGGAAGAACACCCCTCCCAAGGGGAAAAAATAAAACAAACCAAAAGGGGTACACGAAAATATCACAGCCGAAGCAAGCCGTACGTACATCCGTCAAAAAGAAAATAAAAGATTAAAAAAAAGTACATCGTTACGAGTCTGGTGTTCCGCGCAGGGTACATACACCTGGACCGTAGCAGCACTACCCATCTGCCAGTACTGTTTATTAACAGTGCCAAACGCTCGCATTGCTGCCAATACTTCAACCACGGGGACGTCTGATACCTTCGCCAAAAGTCCAGTTGCTTGCGTCTGAGCAGCCGCAAAGAGTCCCGACAGCATCTGATTCCGCCCTGCCCGAGGAGTCTCACGTGGCGCGGCCCCGGCTTGCATGGTCGGCAAGTGCTGCAAGGATATCTGCAACACAAAGAGAAGCGGCCCGCCAAATAGTAGCCAAGGGGAAAAGACAGGTATCTTTGGTGAGGTCGTGCCATATATTAGCCAAGGGGAAAAGACAGGTATCTTTGGTGAGGTCGTGCCGTAGCAATTAAATAGCTTCGATGCGAAAGTAAAAATCAACCTGTCGAGTATTATGTTTGTTGCTCAGGGCCTTTTTCTAGCCAACAAAATGTCACCAACCGTGAAACAAAAAAACGTGAGAATCGTGACAATGCAGAGAGTTTTGAGAAAACCAAGAACAACTGCCATCGCGATTCGCGACAAACAGAGTGACAACAAAAAAACAGACACGTGACACAGCTTTCTTTACAAACGCGAATCGTGGTTGTTTTTTTATTGTTAAGAAATGACCTTAAAATGGGCAATAAACGCGCCATCGCCGCTACACCGACATCGTCAAATCCAACACCAACGTGTATGTGAAATCTTGCGCGTCTGCTTGTCGCACCTGTTGTCGTAGATAACCTATCGCCCCCAGGCCCCTCTCCGCCTCCTGCTCTGCCCCGGCCACCCCCGAGTCAGCTGCAGACTGCTTCAGCAGCCCTTCCAGCTCCGTCAACTCGGCCGTTGACGGTCTCACCGCCAAGCAGTACACCCCCAGCAGCCGTAGTTTGTCGCGGATTGAACCTTTTCCGCTGCGAAGAAGCTCCTGAACGCGGCTCTTGCTCCGCTGCTCAAAACGCAGCCAAGGGAAGTTGTTTAACATGGATGCATGCTACAATAGGGGTGGGTACATATAACACTTTTATAACACTTTTATAACACTTTTATAACACTTTTATAACACTTTATAACACTTTTACAACACTTTAAAACACTTTTATAACACTTTATAAAACC
>JBBMKB010058226.1:0-15699 GCA_037833945.1 Alaria marginata
GACCAATCCAGCGACAATCTCATGTCTGCTCACGTTGTCAGCGAGAGCCCCAACTCGTTTGCGTTGCGCGTACGTTTTCTATACTGTACGCGACGAGTTCAACACGAGAATGATCATGGGGTCCTCGTTCCTGCTACTTCGTACGATCACTCTGACCCCGATTCCCGACAGACATGCCTCATTCTCTCTAACAATAAACATCACCTTGTCTGCTACTTTTTTGTTTTGTACGTGTACAGACAAACCTATCCATTTATCTTTTGTGACGGACGCACGACTTGATTCGGCTACGATATTATTTTCGTGTACCACTTTGGATTTGTTTATATTTTTCCCCTGGGAGGGGTATTCTTCCACCTCGGAGTGACTGGAGTCTGTCCTGTGGCCACGGCCTTCATCATGTAGGCGAGTTAATATAAGAACAACAACAACAACGTATCCTTATGCTTTACCGCCCCGTCCCATTCAGAGATGTTACGCTCGCTACCCCCTTCCGTCCCATTATTTCCCTCTTCGGAAAAATCATGTGTTCTTAATGTTACCGTCGCGTCTTCTCCAGCCATTCATTTATTCCCCGCCACCCAAGTCTCGCCGAAATAGTTTTTTTTTCGTGTTGTCTTTCCGTCAAGTTGGCGTAGATGACGTCTCGATAAGCAGAGTTATCGGCGAGATGTATACGTAACCCTTCACAAACAAAACCTCCCTATGCTTCAAATGACCATAGATATCGAACCCAGCTGTGTCGCTTATTTCCAAAACTTCAATCAAATTTACTGTTGAGTTTGTGAAGGCCAAATACTGGAAATTTGGAAATTACCACAGTTAACAACCGATTTAACTTCTCCTTCTATCGACCCAAACTTCTAAACTATTTCCACAACTATGGAAATGTTACAAAGAATAAAACGTTGATAAGAGTGACTCCAAGATCCGAAACCAAAATATGTCAACCAGCGTAGACAATACTTTTCCACTCTGTCCGCGCAGTGTGACGCCGTAGGTTTTCTGTCGGCAACGTGCTCCGTAAAATCGAAGTAGTACACAATTATCTGAGTAAAATATTTTTGAAACCTTCTCTGTGCGTTCGTCTAGTCGTGTTGTTTCTGGGTGTCGGCCACTCAGTCAGTTATTGCGAGATATATAGACAAAAACTCAAACGTTGAAGAAAACACAAATCTGCTTACACGAGCACAAACTCGTTCGCTGGAGCATATTTCTTCGCACGCTGGAAAAAAAAGCCAGCTTATGTATGCTTGCTGCAGTGTGTCTCGCAGCCTTGCTGACGCACGTTTTTGAACTACGGCGTGTTGTTTGGCTTGTTGTTGTGTATTTTGAACACACACGGGCTACGGGATGTAAGAGTGTATGTGGCACGTATGACACATACATCACTTTGTGGTAGTGGACAGTATTTCCAATCGTTCCGTGTAACAGACTTGGCTTACATCTTGTTTGTTCTCATCCCACTTTTAATGTTTGCCCATATTTGTCTTTCTCCTTCTCTAGTCGCAGCGCTCAGATTATGGGTGGAAAACAAGTCCGGACTCCCCCCTCCTGTCTACATGGTATATGCCCTCCGATGGTCAATTTCCCGAAAGGCGTAGTCATTGTTCGACCGGTCGACCCGCGTTGGTTATGGTATCCACACGCTTGGCGTGGTATGCAGTCTACTGGGTGCAATTTTAATCACTCCACGGCAGAGCTTAAAACCCGAGGAGTGATCTACACTTTAGCAGTGCAGTTCTCGAAAAAACTGCTAAAGCCGCGAGGAAGAATGTGTGTTGTGGGCATGGAATATAAACAATTAACCCCGATATATCGAGAGATGCTGGATACACATTCCAGGTGTGTTGTTGGACACACACAACGAACTACCTCCAACTCGCCGGGTTTACAAGCCCTATGCACTCAGTGCCTCTATATCTCCTGATGTCTCAAACGGAAGCCAATATTTGCAGAACGCGAGCTTGATTAAACGTAATTAGTTTGACACTTCTACTGTACTCTAAGTAGCGTGTATGTAGTTTTTGCAGCTGAACTCGTAGACCAATGCTGTCGCATCTGTTCTGTCTAAGGGTACGACACGACCGGAGGTGGTGCTAACAATTTTGTCAGGGGTGAATACCCAGAGTTTGTACGTGTGTTGACCGTACAGGGCTTAACCTTTGTTAAACTGCAAAAATCATTGTACACCGATTGCAAACAATCTTGTCCCCGGAAAAAGGAGCGCCGTCCACCCCAATATAGTTGTTAGCTTGTCCCTGAGAAAACCTACTCTGTCTACTACAGTAAGTGGCTGACACTGAGCAAATTTGGGCCCCCAATACGCTCCTGTTTGTTTTGTTTCTCTCTTTCGTTTAAAACATATAATATGATGCATTGTTTCCCTTCCATTTTTGTTCTAGACGTTCTCCCTGCACGTATTCTGGTGTGTCGGCATGCTCATGTTCCTCCTTTTTATCTCATTCATTTCGGCTGGAATGTCCATGGTCAAACCACCTGGCTGTACTCGTACTTAGGATCGATTTACCTGGCTTATAGTTGGTGACCACATACCTCTTATCCCTCTAGGAGAAGGCATCGGCACGAATGCTGGTTGTGCTGGATAGGGAAGGGTGGAATCCTCAGTCGAACGTGAAGAACTCACACCCACAGACGTCCCCAACATGGGTGTGCCGACGAGTATCCAAATGCGACATCTTCCCTTATTGTACCACGACGCCGTACATCATGCCGCCGAGGTTTACCGCGCGTTGCGAGTTACAGCAAAACCGCTGATTTTGAATATCACGTCCCAAGCTGATGGCAATACAACGATAATCTTCATGGAAGTTCACCGTGTCAATGCTCCATTTTTTCAGAGAAAACGGTGATATTCCCCGGGGGGGCCTGTGAAACGTTCGACGGGTGCGACTGCCAAGTTGGGCTGTGCGTCGACGGATTCTGCCCTCAAGGTGCGATGGTTCGAGGTTGATATACGCAGGATGTCGTCGAAAAAACAGATATAAACGCGAACGGGGTGCGTCATGGTTGGCAAACGACTGCTTCATGGTTTTGATATTCCACCGTTATGTTTGGTGTAGGAAAACTTTACAACACACATTTCGGTCACCTACCCAGAATAAGCTGGGAAAACTCCGTACGGGTTGGCGATTATGATGTTTGTCAGTGTTTGGTGCGTAGAAGACGCTGCAGCGTGAGCATTACGAGATGTACCCTCTCCATGTACGCCGGGGTATCAACAACCAACTACGCATGTTACACTCAATGTCATACAAACTATTAAATGCCCGACAACCTTCGTGACCTCAGGTTACAGATTGTATACTCGAACGTGTGCAGTATTTGCATAAACCCCTTTCGGAGTTATGCCCGAAAAACTACTGTACCTCACATGACGTACTGATCTCGACTTCGCGTTCGTTGTTTCTGGAATTCGTAGGTACCCCTTCACCTTCACCGGCAGACGAAGGTAAGACGGCGTTGCAACCTTGTACCGTCTAGACAGAGTCTACCATGGGCGGAACTCGCGAGCAGCGTAGGGACACACTACATTGCGATGTTGCTGATGTTTGGCGCAGTATAATGGTCACGTCAATTTATTGTATAACATTGCGTGCGTGACCGCACACACTGTGGGGCAGACACTTGCATCATGTCTGGGATTTCCAGAGAAAACGTTTTCTGGCATGGCCTTGTTATGCGAGCATATCTCATGACCAATAATGTCCGGTTCATCAACGCGCCAGCTTGCCCAACCCAACTACTTAGCAGATAATATTCTGGAGTTCATTCGTTTCATACCCGGGGGTACGTTTGGTTTTCGTGCGCTCATCACAACTGTGTACGCCTTGGCGTGTAAACAGCAACTTTTTATACTGTCAAGCGCAGTATTCCGCACTTCTCTAGTACATACTATGTCACCCGACCCATATGATAATCTATTTACGTTGCAAGGCGTTATATGTGCCGGACTGATTACATCTATGACCTTACTACGCTTGACCACGAACATAAAGCTACAAAGCGTCGCACGTAGAGTGCTTTTAACACAGCAAATGGTAAGGAGGGCACCGCCGTCTCCACCGCTGAAGTTTGGGCGGCTCGCTCGAGTTGATCGGTTCGTCTCTCTACCAAGCGTTAACTTCCAAACCAACGTGGTGGCGTGGCGTAACTATAAATGTTTCGGTAAATATCGCGAAGACAGAAAACCATAGCGCGCGTCACCCTCGCTGCACCCTTGCTTATTGAATACAATTCCCTTGGTGTTCTCGTTCTTGTCGTATGCGGGCCGTCAGTTCCATTCCAAACATGCCAGTCGCCTGTTAAACCCACAATGACTCCATTCGGCTCCTCGCCCGTCTTCTTCGTCCGCCATCGCGTTGTCGTGGTGCCCGCAACCTGTACTGTGCTTGCAACAGCGTGCAATGTAGACACGGACTGCGAATCGGGATGCTGCGCATCGCAGATAGACGAACCCGTGTGCATCGGTAAGTAATCACACGTGGTGAAGGCGACGGCATGAGGGGTGTAGCCCTTTTTCACTAGCGAGCGTGGCAGGCTCTGTACCTTAGTCCAACACGTGAATATTCGGATATCTTCAACGCCATGGCCAACGTGAATAGTATACTTATTGCTGTTGCCGGATGGGCGAAGAATTCACGAGCGTGAATATTGTATGTTATAGAACACTGGCGACCAAGCCTACGAGTAGTACTTGCACGCATCCCGAGTTGACTGCTTGTGAAATAATTTTCTTCTCGAGATGATATGTCTCTCGGAGGTATCCGGTTGCTCTATTGTAGCATCACGTCAACGCCTAGTGACTCGAGAGAAGCAAAGCCCTAGTTGTGCCGTTCAACGTTTGCATGGAAAGCGGGGAACGATGCAATGGTGGTATTTGAACCGAGCGATCATTGGACGACAATTTAGCCGTAGTTGTTAGCGTTAGATGACGGGCGACAACATCCAGAGACACCAGCAGAAATGATACAATCTGATCATTTACGCTAAAAAGACAAAACAGACGCTTAGCGTACTCTGCGTGATAGACCAAGCGTTTACCGGTGTTCAGCTGTAGGTATCCAAAGAGCGCTTTGTTTCATGTGGGTATATTGGGAAAAACGTCTATCCTTGAACAGGTGACGAAAGACTACTGGTTGTCTGAAGAAAGGCACTCCATCCGATGTTAAAAACAGGTTCACTTCAAACACCCTTCGAATATTTGGCGGGGTCTCAGCACGAATTAAAACCAAATGACATCCGTGAGAAAATCAACTATCCTTCGATAAACCGTACGGAACAGGCCTGACACTGCCATACGCTATGCGAGTCTTCAAAGATTCACCAGAGGCCTTACGTCGTCGAGGATACCAGACTTACGAAGTGACTGTGTATATTCAGTATGTTGATGTGGCATGATCTCCAGTTAGACCCCGACGTATTTGACTAGCGGTGTAGATTTGGTGTAGATTTCGCTACCATCGACGCTGTTTGCATCAATTAGGTACTCTAACCATTGTTGATCGCCTCGCTTTTTGTGTTGTACTTCTCAGCGAAGTCAACCCAACTTCTGGGGGATCCGTGCGATACAATGGATGGGTGCGACTGCATCGTTGGGCTGTGCATCGCCGGCGTTTGTGGAGGTGAAGCACAAACGTAACAAATATTTATGACCGTCGTGATATTAGAGTGTGTACATGTGACACTGGGAGAGGGGTCTCGTTGCGGGCTTGCTACGATACAACAGAGTACTTCTAGACTTACAATGTCATGCCCGGCGGGGGGGCTTCGACGGACGAACTTAACGGGAGATTGCAATTTCTACGTAGGCAATGGCATTGGTCAGGGGTTTTGTCGAAGACTTCGTCGCATCGTCGAAACATGGGCGACGTCCAGAGCGTGTTGAACCTAGGGACTATACTGTATACCTGGTATTCATTTTGATGTGCCCTCTCTATTACGGCATGGCTGACGGCAATTGCATGAAGACGTACGTATTCCATCTAGCATCCAACTGAATCATGATCTATGACACGGGGGGATTGAAGAGTGTGTCTGTCGAGAACAACGACACGTAAACAACTTTGTTCGTACAGCGGAGAGTGCCTTTTCGCGACTGATGATCGTGATATTCGTAGCGCCGGCGCCTAGTATAATTAAGGCCAAAGACACCGGAAGATGTACCACGTTCATTCGTTGGATTTGCAGTTTAAGGTCAGCTCTCTCCTCGATAGGATTGGCATCACGCCTGCTCGTACCGTTGATACAATGAAGTCCGTCGTGGGCTGTCCCACTGCCAACTTATAATAGTGTATATACTGATATTCGTACGTCCACCTCCTTGATCCTTATATCATAGTTGGCACGTCGATGGTTCGGGCGACATCTGCACTAGTGTTGAACGCCGAAAGAGGGATTGCCACAAGGCACGAGAGGCTGTCGTCAAAATCACGGGCTTTTTGGCTGCGCTTTATCTACTCGGTTCGATGTGTAGCTATATATAACTCACTTTCGTCCGTATACCAGTACGATACATATGGACTCCATGTGTAGAAGTGCCGAATTTGAAACGATAGTAGATGTGGCGCCCCTCGCGCTGCTTTCGATTTTGTTGTTGTGAGGCACAATTCTTGGCCAGTTCATCTACCGTTCGTTTCGTTGTACTGTAATACTTGTTCGCTTTTATGCTGTTGATTGGTAACCAAGATCGAGTCGGTCGGAGAGGCCTCATTAAACTGGATGAATGTGATTATACTCTCACGCGCATGGTGGTCTATCGTTCGTCAACAACGTCAACATGTCGTATATACCTGGGCACGCCGATTGTCATCCTCTAGCAGTGCAACGCACCTAGCCTGGACAAAACGGTGGCGCCAACGTCCTGAACACTTTTTTGTGTTGGACGCACCGAGCAGCAACGGAATACTTCACACACAGAGTATACATGACACAACCGCCACCAACAATGCTTGCAATTGACCTGAGTTGGTGTACGTCACCCCTGTTATAACCTAGTTCGCGCCAACCCCGCGTTTACCCCACTGCAACTACGAACAACGCAGCGTGTAAGAATGGCACCGACATCTGCGGCGACCCACACATGCAAGGGCTCCGCGGCCAGAACATCGATTGGTCCGGTGTCGATGGCGGCTGGTACAGCCTGATTTCGGATGCCGACGCCGACCTCAACGTCAACGTCCGGCTCACCGCTCCGCTTCCCGATGAATTTCCCGACCGCCAGCTGATCACTGGCCTCGGGATTGTGACTAACGGGCACTCGCTGGTTATCGAGGTGACGAACCCTTACGATGCCGACACCAACGGCTGCTGTGGCGGACCCACGCCCTGCCTTGCCAACGGTGGTCTCCGTGCTACCGTCGACGGCAAAGAGGAAGATGGTCTTCTTGGATTCTCTCGAAACGAGTACGTTACGGATGGCATTGTTATGTCGGCATCTAACCTGCCCGTGGAGTGCCGGCAGTTCGGAGGGGACCGGATATGGGCTCTCATGTACGATGAAATGCTGGAAGGCAGGCGCCAGTTGGCCGGCGAACCAAGCTTCGAGGATTGGGTCCTAAGCTTCGATAACATGGCAGCTCCAGACTGGTGCACACAATACATCGCCCAGCACGACCTCGCCGATGTCCAGTCTATCCACGCGGTCTTCAAGATTGTGGCTTCTTCTGTCACCGTACGTCTGAGCGTCGGCACAAACTACCAAGGAAACGGCGAGCTAGACTGGGATGGGCGTGTCCTCCCCGACCTTGAGTTCTGGCAGATGGACGTGGGACTGCGCGGCCTGTCGGTTGAAAGCGAATCGCTGTCCGGGATCCTGGGTGAGACTGCCCGCCCTGTTGTGGATGACCACGGTCGCCAGGTTATGGAAGGATATGAGGCGTTCCGTGGAACCGTTGAGGACTACCGCGTTTCCGGCCCCGTCGGCACCAAATTCGCCCTTCAAAGCAACAAATAAGGAGGTTCCACATACAGGCGGTGGACGGGTGCTTTGCACCTTCGTGCTCAAACCGTGTGGCCAAGCATACGTCATGACTTACCTACGCCGTTGCCGCCAAACGTGCGTGTACGTTCCTAGTGCTTATTTTGTTCAGCATTTAAGTAGTGTCGTAACACGAAAGTCATACCTGCCATATTGCCAGGAGGTGGGACGGGCGTTCTGAGAGGTCACGATGCTTTGTGACATACGTTGGAAGATGAAGTGTTTAATGCCTACACCAGGCTGGTTAAGTGTGCATACCCACGCCCCTCCACCGTGAAGCCTCTTGGTCTGGATTTCGCGCGCGCCGATTACACTGAAACATGTACCACACATCAATGCAGACGAGTTGCCATACACTCAGGCTGTACGCGGAGATATACGTTTCAGAGCCCAGATGAAACTGCCGCACGGTCAGAGTGCAAGCGTAAAGCAGCATGTTTGGAGGTAGCACCTGCAGGGCACCAGATTGATACACTGCATAATAGACTTTATATGGCATTCTTGGTGGAGTGTATCTCGAGCACGCGGTGTAGGAATATCGCCGAAAAACTCACCTGTTCCGCTTCCTAGGTCATTACATAGTAAAACGAGAATGGTTCTTACGCTTGACCATCGACCCTGCGGGGCCGGGAAATGGTTATAAATAGCTCTTGATTCCAGGCTTGCGTCACCCTGCTTTTGTCTCATAGTGTTTGCATCGGGATTCGCCAGAGAGGCGTGGAGGGTATATTTCTGATTTTTTATAAGCGGTATGAGATAGCGTGAGAACCACCGTATGTTCATGCGAACGCAGTTTTGGCAAAGGCACCTCGCCAACGACCGGCATTTCCGTGGTGTGCCATTTACCCTGTTTGGTACATATAATCATGTAGTTAGGGCACGTACATTGGCTGCAATTATATAGTTTACGCATAATTGCCGTGGGTTTTGGAACACTGAATGTGTCCTTGACCACCCCACCTCTGCGTTGAACATTTCTGCGTGGTGTGAACACTTCACGAATCTACTCGTCGATATTTCTGTAGGGTTTGATAACGTTGAAAACCGTTGAAAGACCCTGGGTAGAGCCTCGTCGAAGGTGTGTTGCCGCTGCATTTTCTGGATACTCAAGAGTGTTGTGTTGGCGTAGCCGGCCTTTGGATCGAACAGATATATCGCTGGACTCTCAGCCAAGTCTATGTGCACGCTTCAAAGACTTTCCCGCTCCGCTGCGTATCGTGGTCAAATAGTTGGTGGCATGTAAACACACGCCGTGTTTCATATCGGTTCATTGTATATGTATGTGGCGTCGATGGGGAGCGGGGGGGTCGGAGGGGGCGTTAAGGGGAGCGTGGTTTGGAACGTCACCATACGTGTGTGTACGCAGGAGGGTTTGACCCCCCGATGTCCACGTGGTGTGTATGTAGGTGGTTACGGAGACTCAGGCCGTATGTTATGAAGACATGCGTTTGTTTCCAGAGCACGCCCAATTCTTATTTTAAATATTCCATAGAGGCAATGACACTTGCTACGATAGAGGTGCGCCCACGTTTTTCTGGGGGTCCTTACTTTAGGGCGCTCTGAATCTCACCCACCAACTGATATTGAGTAAACTGAAAGTGCAACCCGACATACACACCCATGGCCTAGGTATACAAAACAAATCGGACTGAAAAACAAGGAGTTTCCGACGATTTTGGGTTAAGGAGCCCCGTCGTTCAGAAACAAAAAAGCCAAAACGTGCTACCTCTATCGTAGCACCCGTCCAAAATGGTGTCTAGACTGCTGTTAACGGTGGTCCACCACCATGATCGTGCGGATACTTGCCTCATCTCGTGTTTTCTGATTTGTGTCATAGTCACGGACCGAAACCTCGCTTGTCCCCCGATTCACCTCCGCTACCAAAGAGTGTCTGGTAGTAAGAATCAACCCGTACCAAATAAATATATAAAACTGATTCTACTGTACAACCTAACTGCCTCCCATGTCCAAAGCGGGGTCCTTTTCCCAAGACGACCAACCAATTTAAGATCCACAATCCGCTCTCGTATGGTACTCACCGATTCTCGGAAGGACAGTGCGCCAAGAACAAGTGACGGCAAGTCCACTATCCCCAGAACGTAGCCCAGTTACAACTGCTGAGTTCACCATCCTCAAAATGATTGCGGGACTAACCGGCCCGGGCTTCGGCGAGGATACTGCGGCAACTTGTCAAAAGTGGTATGTGTAGATTCGATTGAGTAGGAATAAATTCCACGGACAAGGGGACAACCTACTTACCGATCGTAGACCTATGCGTGACATGTCGTTCTGTTGGATGAATCGCTAATTTCCAACCAATTATGTTGCTTCCTGTGCTATGCAGGGTGTACGCATAGCTTGCACGACTAATGCATAGGCCGGGCCCTACCAAAAAATGTAGACGGTCACCAAGAACGGAGAACAAAACAGAGCATTGTGGGGTAAATGCTCCGCGTTCGTACTCATATGTAGTTTCCCTGTTGGGCGCCATCACAATTAAAGTCACCGGAATAATCATCATCCCTACCTTCGGTCACATGCGATAAAACGGCCCCGCGCAGTAAATCGTCGCCTCGGCTCCTGCATTATGGACATCGCAAAAACAAACACGCCACGCAGTAAGCCTACTATCGGCGTGTATAGTTGATCGAGTAGATATCTCCCACGTTACAACAGAACGCTGGCCCAGAGCTGCAGAGGTATAACGCCTGACTGCTCTGAAAATACGTTCAACTTCCTTCAAGGCCAGCACTACGGCGTTCTTGTCGATCAAAGGCCATATATATTATTTCTTTACTTGTTTCGATGCCAGATACGAACAACCGTCCACATTTATGGAGGGAAGTCCGCCACGTACGATGACTAAAATAGAACAAACTCATTCACGAGGAAAACTCGGCTTTCAGGTTAATGTCCCAACTTTTTTCCTCGATGCCGTCGGTTAGGCTGTAGCGTATTTTATTGCACATTGCAAGCGAAAAACAATGCAGTCGTATGGCCGTACCCGTACTGTGGGTTGGAAATGGACCCGATAGGTCCTTGTTCTTTTGGAATAGAAACGGACTAGAACCGGGTCTTGGTATTGGCTACTGAACCGAGCCGACCGTCACCACAAATGTACCGACTTCAGTAGATCGAACAGAACGAACGAAACCCGTAGCCATGTCAGCCGGTGGGCTTACAATCTATCAACATCGCCGTCCCGGGTTTATGTATGGGCGGGGCACGAGTGACTACACGGGTGAGGGCGACTGTTCGTACGCGCACCTGGCCGTGTTACCGTCTGGCCGTATTACGGCCTTGTCGTCTTGCTTTCCTCGATTAAAACACAACGTCGACGTTATTGACCTCCTAGTAAGTGTTCTGTACAAAGCGGTCGTTGCTGTTCCACATTGCGCGCGCATGTATACATGCCTCGTTGGTGTGACCCCCCCTCAGTATCCGTATCTGGTTACGATCGTCCAAACCTGCGGAATGTCCTATATTGCCTTAAATTGTGCCAGATGATGTGATGCCTGCAGTGCATACGACATGACACGTACCTGTTCTATGCAAGATCGCACCATTTTGTTTCGTTCAAATGCCGATGGGATACCTAACACGTGTCTACCACTATGAAATACCCCGTATCTCATCGGATAGACCGTTCAACTATGGATCGTCAATTGGACAAATGGTTCGTGAGGTCCCGGATGCATTGGGACAACTGCATTTTACCTGGAATGTCCAATATAATAAATCGGTGCCACGGCAGCAACCCTCCCGGGTTGCCTCCTCATTGTAGCCTAAGCGTCCGTAGCGCCTTAACGCACGACTGTCTAAGGGATTTTACGTGCCAATCCTGCAAGTTTTACGGCCTACTGTCGGCATCTTGCGTGTGACGGGCCTTTCGCCGTTGAAACATGCTACGTTAAATGTACGCCATTTTTTATTCTGAGGCTTCTCACGTGAAGCCCTCTATACCTCACACACACACTGGTTCCGAAAAAAACAAAACATTACCAACCGATGGACAATCGCATGGCCTAAGGATAGAACCTAAATACAAACGCAAAATAGAATGACCTTCCAGCGATATCGTCTCCTTCAAACATTAAACATAATTTATTAATTTTACCCCCCCCCCCCCCCTTGTATATGATCTTCTTCCTCGAAAACAGAACTTAATGAATGTCTTGAATTAGTACAAGGAAGTATGAACTTATTTTTGTTTAACACCCCCCGCTCTATATGATACCATGGCATGTACTATTGGGCTTTTGAGTATCGAAAAGCAGGAACAAAGCTGCCTCTATTGTAGCTAGGGTCCGTCACCTCTACGATTATTATTTGCCGGATGAGGTATGGGAGGCTTCCTACAAATTAATGCGCTATGCTTCAGATATTGCGAATAATGCGCGCCTCGTGTGGCCACCTCAATATCAGCGTCGCTACAACGTCCGCTGCTACGTCTTTAAATGCGGGTTGCGAGAAACAACACCGGTGGATCTCCTCGATGTCTGCTCAGTTTTGAGGGTTCTCCTGCCGCCGATATATCTCCTTATCGACGCCGTGAGCTGCGCAGTCCTCTCACCGAAACTTGTCCGTCCCGCAATTAGTGATAAAAAAATATACGGTCACTCTGTCATCGAATGTTAACATTTCGCTCTACGTCGTCTGGAGTGGCGGGTCTATCCGCTGCCACGTTCGTCCCTCACGTTACCCTTGTTGGATGATTGAGATGTTCCGCTGGGACGTATGCGACCTCGGGTCGGTAGCGCATGTTGTAGTGTCATCCCGCTTTAGTGTTAACCCGCTTTTACATTTTCGTCTCTCTTCTGGCGTCGTTGGTGTCAGCGTAGTCTCATGGTCGCCTCTGCAGCTAGAATATCCTATAATTTCGGCACGGACGGCCTCAGACTAAATGCACTATACCTATAGTGTGGCAATCCTCGAAACGGCATTGTTCGTCAAGGGCCACAAGGGACATGTGCAGTCAGCAAGAAAAAGTGTTTCAGGCATTGACTGGACATCATCTCGGTAGTTTTTTGCCCGTGAAAAACAGGCGACCGTTCCAACGTGACCTGGGCCAATCCGAATCCATATTGGCATGCTACGTATCACAGCACGGTGACAATATTGCTGGACATTCGTGGAAATGTAACGTTTGATGGATATAGCGCTGCTAGTAGTCCTTGAGGCCGAGGATGACAAAAGTTGAAACCAACTCCGTGCGCTTTTAAGTTAATCAACACCATACAAAGCTGAGCTGGTAACGTGTGGGGGGATTAAACAAATATCAGTGAAGAGTCAAAATCCGCCTGATACACGACGACAACAAGTACTCAAACATGTTGTGTTCCTGATGCCGCTTCCGTGTTAAGTGATTTGTTTCTTCCTGTTGCATTGATAGCGACCTTTCGTTTCATTTATATAAAATGACAAAGAGCGGAACCACAGGGACAACAGGCCATGAGTAGCAGTGTGACATTGTCGATGGTGCAGTGGTAACGGTCCTGTGTCCATTGTCGACTTGAAATCGGGAAAGTTCGGTACTCTTTAGCGCATATAGAGCACGGGCTACCCAAGGACCAGAGTACTACCATTCATTCGTCGTTCCATGGCTGTGGTATGAGATGCTCAGCTAAGGGCCTGGTAACTCCGGAGGCACTACGGCCGCTGAAGATACGATTATCGGCGTTGAGGCATGTTAAGGATAATATCCCACCCCGACGTGATGCCACTTAGTGTGTGGTCTACAAATTTGATGCGTTTTTCGTTACAGTCACCGGAGGACGTCATCGCGAACCGTCATCACGCGTGTTGGTGATCGTATCGTGCTAATTGGTCACCGTTGACTCGTCTTATCCTCTCCGGTACGTGCTACAGCGAATAGGGTCCACCATGGGCAGTGTTCTGCCAGGTATGATATTAATGTTCATCGAATTTAGCTACCTCATGCTCTTACAATGTTAGTTACTCAAATTTTCGGCCAAAACAAAAACTCGTACGACCCCTTTTTCGCACTCAGCAGTCATCCCACGGTAGGGTTTGCACTTTGTGGGGTCAAACGTTCCCGGCCGGTTGAGCTCCGAAAGTGAGGAGCTACCGGTTGGTATGACCATCTGACGAGTGCATGAGGTTTGGGACTTTAGCGGATAAAAATGTTTATTGGGTTGCGCGAACGAAAATCTTGGAAGACTTGTCATGTTTCGGGTGAGATACTGAGCTCCTCCTGTCAGGGGCTCAAAAACTTATTGCTTCACCCATACCGTGGGATGCCTCTCGAGAAGACTTCAACCATCGATGCTGACTTTAATACGAACTAGATGCACCTACTACAGCGTCAGGATAGGATGTGTTACTGTCGCCAATTATGTTTACGGTGGTTTTCACGTTGATACCGCGTCGTGATTAGCTGAACGAAGCGCAGTGCGTGAAGCAGGATATGAACAGTAATATGGTTTGGTGCGAAACGTCCACCCGGCGGTAGCCATCAAAACTGGTAAACCACGTAGATAGTATAGCTACACATATTTAGTCGAGGTGTGACGCCGAGGAAGGGTTACGGACTGGCGCAGAGTCGCCTGAATGCCATGGCTATAACCATAAACCATGGAGAAAGGAACTCTGGTGTTTCGAAGACGTGGGTTGGGCGAAAACATGGTGTCATCAGTGGCCATAACGTGCGATACCAGATGAAATGGTACTCTGCGACGGCAGCAGACAATCTAGGCGGAAGAGGGGTGGGGGGGGAGTTGTACGCTCCGGTAAGACTGCCTGGGATGGAGAACAGACCCATTTATAGTTCTGTTTCAGCCAGATAGGATCTCCTTCCTGGAAACTGCGTCTTTTATTTACACCGCCAGCTGCAATGACGTGTATACCATGACTCGGCCTGCTAGACCAATACTAGTGCTTCACACATCGGTGAAAGGACGTCACCCCTTGATGATCAACACGTTTTGTAGTTTCCTCTTCTTCCAGGATACACGTCTCAGTTCTTTCACAAACGACATATAGGAGAGACTAGAAACATCATCAGAACTTACACTGAGTTATAAAGATGCATCTTTGTCAGTAGAGCGCCCATCGGCTGCTTCAACATTATCTTGCGCGTTTTATTTGAATCCACGCGAACGCAGATCGGGCCTACCAAACCAAACAAGGCCAGCTGAGGTGGGTTTCGATGCCTTTCAGCACAACCTAGCGACCAGGGGGCACAAGCGAAATCGTCGAACACGTGGTATGATAGAGGTAGGTGTTATGGCCAGATATAATTCTGCCTAACAAGGCACCTCAACTGTGGAAGCTCCCCAATCTACGTTGGAATGTTGTTTGTACAGTTCCCTATACACAGCCCGCTTGGTACATATTTAATAGGGGTGCGCCTTCATTTTTCTTGTAGACAGTGAGTGGAACGGGTGGAACGGGTGGAACGGGTGGAGATATACTTATACGAGGAGCTGCAGTAAAGTTTGGTGCAGCCCGTATCCTGGCAGGCATTCACGACTGAGACTGAACGTTTCCGCTTAAAATTTGTAACAGAACTCCTCCCCCCCCCCCGCCCGTTACCACCGCCCTTAAAATATATTTTGGTCTAGCATCATTCATGTACTGTATCTGGTATGCAGTAGCTCCGGTTCATGATAAAACCGAAAAACAGATATGAATCACCTTTCATATTACATTTTACCGTAGTCACTGTCCCGTCACCCCCC
>JBBMKB010058337.1:0-15695 GCA_037833945.1 Alaria marginata
CCACCCTCAGCGCATGTCTCGGCATGCGCGCAAGGGGCGCCAAGTATGGTGCCGTGCCGAAGACTACGAAATAGGCCCTGACGGCAATTTCAAAGGACCCAAAAAGCGCGCGCGAGCACCGGATGATACAGCCGGGATGGGGGAAGGGCGGGGTTGGTCGTCGGTGGGCTCGCAAGGCGGCACCATCAAAACGTCGGGAGAGCACCAGCTGTTTGACCAGGCGCGCCAGGTATTGTCTTCGGGTGGAGACGCGAACGATTGGACAGAGTTCTTGAAGTGTCTCGACCTCTTCAGCAATCAGATTTTAGGGCGCGAGGAGCTACTGGAGATGGTGCAGGACCTTTTCGAGGCGCACAACGAGTTTGACCTCATGGACGAATTCAAAAGTCTCGTCTACCGTAGAGGCGAGCTGGAACCGCCTCCCCGCGATGCCATGCCTACCTTGGGGCTCTCTGAGATCAATTTCCAAAGCGCCAAGATGTGCACCCCGAGCTATCGCGAGCTGCCAAGAGACTATCAGTTGACCTCCTGTAGTGGACGGAGTGCGGACGAAGATGTGGTGTTGAACGACACATGGGTGAGCGTTCCCGTTGGAAGCGAGGACAGCACTACCTTCAAGCACATGCGGCGCAACCCCAACGAGGAGGCGCTCTTCAAGATGGAGGACGAGCGGTTCGAGCTGGACATGCTGATAGACGGCGTAGCCGCGGTGATAGCCCGGCTTGAACCAGTGGAAGAAGAGATCGAAGCGTTGAGAGCAACGGCAGGGTCCGCCCTGGGGCAATCGTTGGACGTGTCCGATGAAACGAGTGGGGCAGGCACGTCACCAACGGATGGGCCAGAGAGGGTTGTTGGGTCTCTGCCGCAGTTCCAGTACCGCCTCGACAGACGCACGCTCGGAGCGCTACATCTGAGCACTTTATCGCGCCTTTATGGAGAGCACGGGGCGGAAGTTCTGGAGCTTTTACGCAAGAACCCAGCTGTGGCGATTCCTGTTGTTTTGAAGCGACTGAGGCAAAAGGAGCAGGCATGGTGCGCGGCACGGGAGGAGGCGAAGACCGGTTGGAAGGAACTCGCGCAAAAGCATTTTCACAGAAGCCTCGACCACCGGTCCCACCACTTTCGTCGTGAAGATAAACGCCACACATCCAATCGGGTTCTCCTCCAGGAGATCAAGGACAAAAAAGTGGAAGAAGACCCGCAGAAAGCTGCCGTGGTGAAGGCTGCGCGAGAGTTAGTGCACAACGCGCAAAAAGATGTGCTACTTGGCCGGGTATCCCCGACTTCGACTGCTGCGGACGCTGACAGCGTGAGCGGCCAGGGCAGCGCGGGGGAAACGGAGGTAGTGCTGGACGGCGTACGCAGCGATGGTGGTTCGGGGGACAGGTCGGAGACGTTGCCCGTGAACGGCGAAGATTCAGCGGTGACTGGGGGAAGGCCACGGAGCAAGGAGGGGATCCGGTTAATGCGGAAGCAGGCAGAGGAAAACCCTCACCATTACATGTTCGCTCATTTGACGCTTTCATACCCCGCAGAACATACCGCATCTATACATGTGGACATCATGGAGTTGCTGTCGCATACCCTGGCCCGTCGGCCCCCGTCGGAGGAAGACGTGCGGCATGCTTCTACCGTGGTGGCAGACTTACTGCCGACGTTCTTTGCGATCGAGAAGCCGGAGCGCAAAGCGAACGGAGCAAGCTCCAGTATTGTGAGTGCGCACGCGGGGGGACTGCCAGTCGGAAGCGGAGCATTTGGGCAGGTGAGAAGTGAATTGCAGGTTTTTCTTTCGACTTTGACTGTGTCAAACGGCATTCGCCTAATCTTGTGTCGTGCCCGGTGTCAAACGATTGTCTCATCAAAGCCGGGAGACGTTTCTATTCCTGCGGCGGTACGAAAAAATTCACTGCGTATTGTGCTATCCCTTTCGTGTGAACATCTCATGACACTCGTGTTTCTCTGTGGTTAAGACATGCGCTCGTATTGATGTATTGCAGGCCGTGCTGAGCATGCCAGTTCTCAGCTCGGACGACGACAGCGATCGCGAGAACAGCAGTGGCGATGACAGGCGGGGAGATCGGCGGGCAAGCTCTCCGTGTGTTGCGGATGGAGCGTCAGCTAAAAGTTCGGATGGCGGGGGGGTTATGAAGGACAAGAGAGCTTCCTCCGATGTGGGAGATGTCCTCGACCGTTCCTTGCCCATTCCCCTCCCACAGGACCAACAAGTGTTTTTCACAACAACGGATTTCTACTTGGTGCTCCGTATGCACCACTTGCTCGCCGAGAGGCTCACTGAAGCGAAGAAACTTTGCAGAGACGCAGGGCTGTCTCGTCAGACCGTGGTGGCATCTCCCCAAGAGGTACGCTATGGGTGCAGTTCTTCCGCATGTATTTTATCATGATCGTTTATTTGAAGCCAGCGTGTTGTGTCTATGCGGTCCTTTTTCCATGCCCCTGAACTCGCTGCAGCTACAGCTTGACTCTGAGAAGTATTTGACGCCTGCAGTACACGGCAGTCTGGATATGGCTCACAACCCTCTCCAGTTGTGTACCTTTTTCCGTTAGCAAGACGGCTCGCGCAATTTGATTCGTCTTAAGCGCTCCTAGAGGCCGCGTATTCGAAAACCGTCACAAAGCCAAGTTTTTCGGAGGAGGTTATCTTGTTCTTTTCGGGTCTTATCTCAACTTTCGGACGTTTTCATTCACAGGGCCCATACAGGCGGGATGTTAGCGATACATTTTGAGTGATGCTCATATTACGGAGGCCCATAAATAATATGCCCTCAAAATAACTTTTTCTTCATATCGGAATATTTGTTTTGGGACCAAAATTTTTGCAATTTTTGTCAAGAAGCGCATTTGTATCTGGACATACTAGCCGCCGCACCGACACAAAGAGGGACACTAAAACCACGTGGGTAGGTTCGACGGAAAGCTGGGTACTTCAGCTTTCCAACGATGCTTACGTGCAGCCGAAAGTATACGGTTCTACAGTAGGTGAGAAAGAGGTGGGTTAGAATAGGTCACCCAAAACCCACTACTTTTGAATGGGGGAGCACGGTCCAACCCACATTCTGCTGGGAAATATCATTGGAAAGCTCACGATTTGGCCCGTAAATGTCCGAACTTAATTTTGCGATATCCTTTGTCGTTGGTGAGATACAAGCCTCCCAAGAACGGCACCCCAACCCCCCGTTTCCACCTCTGCCTCGTCTGCAACCTCATACTTTCGGCTACAAGTAGCATCGTTGGAAAGCTGGAGTCCTCAGCTTCCGTGGAACCTAATCGAGGATTAATAGGGCCCTTGCGTGCGTCTGTATGTTGATATGTCCAGATGCAAGCATTTTCTTGCAGTAAAAAAAGGGGGAAAAATAGCAAAAAATACAAATATTCTGGGAAGATGCAAAAATAAAGTGAATCCTTTGTATATATTTATTATGGACCTCCGTAATAGTCAAAACTCCCGATGTTTCCAATATGCGCGACTCGCGGAAATCGCCGTGAACTTTCACCAGCCGGCTTCTGCTATCGCGTGTTTTTTTTTTGTTGCGAATTTTCGCGTTTCCTTCACACACTCCATGACTACCGAAGCAAATTTTCCCTGTTGCTCTGTGCTGTTACCGTGAAATACGTGCTGTAATGCACTGGTGCAGAAAACACTTCAACCTTGACGTCGACCATCTCTTTAATCTGCAGCCCTCGAACACAGCTGAATCGATCTCCCGTGCTTTATATTCCCCTCAACTGCTTACTGTGCGAGGGTATTGCGAAACAGTTTTTGAGTCTGGCATCTTGTCCGATAACGCTCCAAACTCGACTGCGTGCGATGCCAAAACTCGGTGGCTGCCAACGCTAGTTAGTTTTTAGTTTCCAATCATACTTGCATTTTACCGTGTAAGTGTCTTGAGCATTGTTCGGCGGTGGGTGCCACAATGGACGATACTCCGCGCGACGGCAGTTTTTACGACGCTCAACTGGAGAACAGTCTTCTTGCACAATTATTAAACTCTTACACTTGAAGGTGAATGCGTCATTGGACGCAATGAGTGAAGTATGTATATACACCAGCCAATTGGCAGAAGACGTTTCCTTGTGATTTTCCAGAGGTAAGTTCGTTAGGAGCATGTCGCCTAAACGCAAGCTTGAAATATTGTCCGGTTTACACTTTGGTTCCGTTACCCTGTCTGTACCGGCCCAAGGTCCTGCGGGCAAGCGCTCGCGCTGGTACTGCAACCACGGACGAAATTGGGAGCACGAAGTCGAGTGATGGTGATGGAGGCAAGGAGGACACGGATTACAAGACGTTTCTTGGGCATCTTTACGACTTACTGGAGGATAAGATCACCACAGAGCGATATGACGAGGGTGTGAGACAGCTTGTCGGGAACCAGGTATATCAAAACGCGTCGCCCGGTAGCTTAGCTTCTCCGAATCGCAACCAGCTGTCGCCCTCGATCAAGAAATACGTTTTTGGGGATCTAGTGCTATCACACAACTTTTCTAGTAGAGCCGTGGCGTTCGAATCCGATTCGGCGCCCCTCACTGGGGATTTTGACCTCTACACGGCCGTCGCCGGGTTTTTGCTTTCGTGCGGCCACAATGTTATGCAGGCTTCGTTGGTATGAACACAACAAGGAGCATTCGGCGCGCTGCGCGAGAAAACCTTCTGCCAATATATATACCAGGGCATATTTTAGAAACGCTTGCTTATTTGTCAGTATTGGATGTTGCGGTGCCGGCTAACGTACCCTTGACGTCGACTCGTTGATAGCAGCGATGGTGCCCTCTTGTACATGTACTAAAATGTACCTGTTCCTTCTGGCGCGAGCGCAATTCAGCTCACACGCTTGGTCGCAAGGGTATTCCCCCCCGAACTGCCGCGGGTTGTGCGGTGCTGTCGCCTGATGCTGTTTACACGCATGCTAAAGTTGCAGAGAGGTGTATGTTTTGCCGCGAGCAACAAGTCCTCCATGCTAAAGTGCGGACCAACGACAGCTACGTCCTGGGGGCACCCAGTACGTCTTAACTACCTAAGATCCGGTATTACGATATGACTGATGTTGTTTTGCCACGGTGACGGCTGGGTGTAACGCAGTTACATTGATTAGGCGGGTAGACTTGTGACATGTGGACGATAATTATGCATTCCGCTGGCTTACCACTGGCGGACTCACCCACGTGCTACCGATCACACTCACCGTTTGGTTTCCGTTTTTCCGAACCCAACATGAAAACGCTCAGGGCTATGCTCTTTGCAGCCTGGACAAGCTTGTGGTCGGTTTGCTACAAAATCTCTACCGTGCGAGTGCGGACAAGGTTTTCCACAAGCTAACGCAGCTGTACTACTACGAACGGAAGACGCAAAGTGATGGCGTTTCTCCCGCTACGTACAAAACTCACGCCCAGCAGCTTTTACAACGCTCTGGGAAGGAGGTGCGTGCTCTTGTGGTAGAAGTGATGCAGCGACGTGGTTGGTCACCACCAAGTTTTACCCAGGTACTGATATGTGTTTGCGTGGGGCTTATTCTGCTTTTTCAATGTTCAACGCCAACGTCTATTTTCAAAACGTGAATCTGACGGCCCATGTGAACCCGTTGTTTTACAACAGGTGGTGAGGGCGCAGTACCACCCTGGAACGAAGGGAGGAACTGGTAATTGGTTGGTGGAACCAACGCTGAGACTCGAGTACATCGGTCGTCTAGGTACACAAGGAAGGAGGCAGGAGAGTCCTCGCGACAACGGCACACCAGCACACGGATTGCCCGCAGCTGATGCCATCGCTCCTACCGACACTCCCATGGAAGTGTAGAATTGAGGTGTTTCTGTTTCTTCTATATATGTTCGCAGTTTGGTTTTGCATTTGGGCATGGAACAGGGGAATGTGAGGGTATGGACGGAATGAACGAGCTTCTTGGTGAGAAGAGCTGTACTGTCAAGTATAATATTGATGAGATGTGTCTGTCGCACTTTTGATTTTGAATTTGGGTACGGGGCGGGAGAATTAGGGAGTGGATGGAATCAACGGGTGAACGGTGACGGGCTTTTTGGTGGATAGATCTTTGCAAGACCATGGCGTGGGCAGCAAAAACATGAATGCAATCTAGAGGAATTACGTTTTTTTTGTGAAAAACTTGCAAGCATATCTTGCAGCAACATGCAGCAACATTCGTTCGGGTGACGTGATAGGCAAGAGACGACGACGAAGGCGGCACATTTCCTGTTTTGATTGCGGCAAGGAATCCATTCATCCGCATATGCCCATACTTTTGATGGGATACAAGTATAATTGATGCATCCCTGTCCGTCGCAGCATTTTCAACGCTTGTCGGTGGTGGTACAGGCTAGTTCACGTTAAAAGTGCCAAATTTTGAGCCCGGAAAACCCTGGATTCAATACGAACCCGAATGCCACATGGTTGGTATCATGCTGACCGCCAGGAACAGGGGGAAAAACGTGATACGCTCAGATTACAAAAATATTATTTTGGGCAAAAGTTATGCCCAAAAACTGGCGTCGTCGAGTTTTTTTCGTCATGAAATGCGTTTTTTAACTGAATTTCTACAGCACGGAAAAAAGCTCACGGACGGCTTCCCTCTTACCTCTCCTGCAATTCATATAATCGTCCCAGCATTTCGCACGAAGGTAGGAATTGACCTTGCCTAAACATCAAGTTTTTTTCCGTTTCTTTTTTCTAGTTTTTTCTGTCGAAATCAGATTTTCACGATTTTAACTGTCTGGCCGCAAAACATAGGCCCAGAACCACTTTTTTTTCGAACTTAGCCGGCGTCAAATACCCCAAGGCATGGTCGTAGAAAGTTTATAACACATGTTCGAATGTCTGCTAAAGTGATACCGGTATCGATTTAGAGTAAAATATCCAGAACATCACGTCCAAAGTCAAGTACTAAAAACAAGTCATTTCAATTCAGGCCTATGCGGTAAATTTATACCCTTTCTCGTACGAAAGCCCAAATGTCCTCGCCGTTTTTGTGAAGTAGACCCTGAAACTCCGCACACGTGTTCTAGGTGCCCTTGGCGAACAATGGAATGACGGGGTGATTCGTTTGTTTTTTTCGCGAGAAATTTGGTGTCCCTTAAGGCCCAAAATCGCCCGAAATCGCCAAAAACACTTACTATCAAAAACGAAAAAAAACAAAAAAAAAACCCCGTCATTTGATTTTGTAGCATAGGTGGATGGAACGCGTGTGCAAATTCTCAGACTCTCTTAACTCGCAAAAACAACGTGGACATTGGCCGGGCTGGAAATTTGGCACTTTTAACGTGAACCAGCCTGGTACCTGTTTACAGTGACACTTGCCTGGGTTACGTGATAAAGACAGGAGGCACATTCCAAAACGGTACTTTTCTGTATTACAACTGCGGCAAGGAAGCAATTCTTCGGCCTATACCCATCTTTTTATTCGAATATGCTACGAGTAGATGCATCCTCTCGCACGTCCCAGTTCACGTCCTTTTCGAGTGTCAACAATACACTCAAGGGAATTAGTTGTTGTTGTTGCACCAAGCAACAACGTTGTATCCGTCTGTTCGTCCCTCTTCTTGTCTTCCGTGATGGAGTACACACTATACACCAAAAAAAAACGCAACAAGAAACATGTCGCAAAACTCTCTCTCGACCACTCTTGTCTTCAGCGATAGAGTACATGAGGTATACCATACGACGTATAAAAAACGCAAAAAACAGCCATCGCATTTTCTCTGCCCGGCTCAAAAAGCACCTAAACCTCAGCAAGCCTCTGCTTCAGCGCACAACAACTTCCCCCCCAACCATCTTCGGGTACACTCGCTTGTACAAATTCAAGCACACGGTATCGTTTTGCTTCACGGCCTTATTGAAGATAACCTTCATCAAACCGTGCGTTCCCACTGGCTCCTTAATGTGCCCGGTGAGTCCGTACTTCGTTACTAACTCCGCTGGTTTGAACCACTTCACGTCTTCCGGTCGGTGGAACATGTGCTTCACGACAGCTTTACGTTTTCGCACGCGAATCGGGTACCCAGTCAGTACAATCTTTTTGAGCACGATGCGATCCGGGTCGACGCCTAGAAGCGTACCTGTCGCCACCAACACAGTGCGCTTGCCACCACCCACTATCGCAGGTACCTCCTTAAAGACGAGCACTGGCGATGGCTGGAAGGTGGTAGGTCCGTACACGGTTGCGGCTGTGAATCGGTCAGGTCGCAGAAACCGCTCGTACTTGTGTTTGTCACAGTTTAGGTTTATCTGGCTGAATACCGGCCTCCCCGCCCACCTCCTGAATCCACACTGGAATATCAAAGGCTCCTTAGATGGGATAGGTTCAACGTAGCGGGAGTCACGGTTGATGTTGAAATGGAGCGCACTGAGACGGTGCTCATGCTGTAAAAGTGAAAACAGCACGAGCGGCCAATCCTTGCCCCCGAGCAACGCCTTCCTCTTCTCCAATAGGTCCAAAGGAACATCGTCAATCACCACCTCAACGTATAACCCAGACGGAACGTAGCTGCCCTGTTCGTCGTCGCCGGATAGCGTCATAGCCGAACCAGCGACCGGGTCGCCATCCACAGAATCGGTGTGCACGTTCATCTCATCCGGCATCGCCACAGACGACGCAAACGACGACTTCCGACTTGCTCGCTCACTTCTGTCTTCCTTCGCGCCCCTCATGTACTGGTTTTGCTGAAGCTCCATCGCCTGGCCGCTAGAAAGCACATCCTTTTGCATTGCGGCGAAATCTTCAAACTGTGGGGTAACAATACGAGGGTGGCGTTAAGGGTTTGGCGTTGTGAAAAATTGAATCGAACCAAAAGCGAAGGCTACGGTAGGTTGTCGACGGGGACCAAGGTGAGCGGACCGAAAATATCAATGAGACAAATTCGGTAAGACAACTTAAGGCACACCGAGGGCGCAAAAAGATTGCTCCGCGAGTAATGCCCAACGGCGAACAGAAGAATCGCCCCAAGAACAACTGTACCAGAGGGTACGGTTTGCTATACTGTGCAGTACCCTATTACAGATTGCTGTACGGGTTTGTTGGGCAACATGTTGGGACTCAACGACGCTGCAACATGTAAGAGTTTGGTGTACGTTTGAGGAGAAAAAAAGGCACAGGTAAGACCAAATTGCGGCATACAGCCTCGGGGTGCCGATAACAACTGCGAAGTTTGTATCCGTACCCACCTGAAAAATTCGCGCGTAGTCCTTAGGCAGGCTCTCCTTCGGATCCCAAGGGCTTGTTCGGAAGCTTTTGAGCGCCCGAAAGCGGGCATATCGCTCACGCGCGGAGCGGTCTGCGGGTGTGTCCACTTCGTCCGGAAAACGGGTGTCCTCGTTCTCGGCGACCTGCCGCCTTGCCGCATCCAGGCTGGCATCCGTGAGGTCACCCAGCCCTTCGTCGTCGTCTGCTTTCTCGTCGTCGAGCGCCCATGCATCTCCTTCGTCGCTTTGATCCATGCCATCTCCCTCTACGCTACTTGTGCCCGCCAACCACTCCGCTTGGTAGCCGGACCATCCCGAGGGGAGCGCCTTGACACTACTCGATTGTCCCTCGTCGCCGTCATTGTCCTCCTGCGCCATCGCTGTGTCCATCCCCTCCCCCCCTCCCGCTCCTGCTTGGGCCAATTCCTGCTCCGTAGGCCAGGTTTGCTCACCGGCCAGACCATCTACGGTGGCCTCCACGCTCAGATCTCTCTGCTCAGGGTCTGCCACGGCTAAAACTCCCCCCTCAGCGGCCGAGACTGCTCGTTGGCCGGACCCTGCTCCACCACCGCGGCTCGTTGGCTTGGACGAGAACGGTTCAGGGGCGCTGTTTATCTGTCGCAACCCGAAGTGTCCAACATCGCCAACATGGACAGCGCCGTTCACACCCAGTGGCCTCCCGCGGATGTAACCGCGGACATGCAGTGTCCCATGCGTGGCCCCCTTCGGCCCGTCCAAGGGCACCACCTCCTCCTGGTCGGCGAGGAGGTACGACCGTATGGATCGCCAGTGTACCCGCTTCGGGGGGGTCGTGCAGAGTGTGCGCGCCAACAGGCTCGAGTTGGAGGCATCAATTGACTTTGCCTGACCAGCAAACTCGGTCTCGAAGAAGCGGTGTCCCCACTTCCTCATGTCAGCTTGCTTTTTCCCGCTGAGAAGATTCAAGCCTTGCACCACCCCCACAACTGCAGGTAGGCCAGCGGCCTTGAGGGCTGTGATCATCATTTCCCCCTCCTGCCCAAAAGTGGATACGACGAGCAAGCACAGTGTCAGCAAAAACGGCAAAAATGCAAGACATATAATGTCTGGACTAGAATATGAATTCTTGAATATTCCGATACTTGCACGAAATTTCTTTAGGCTGGCGTTCACATAAAGTGTTCTTGACGACGGATGCTTCAAACCCTCGGTTCCAAACATCAACGACAAGCCGCGACACGTGCCAACATCTGTCAGCAGGCGGAGCAATACGTCAAGTCGGCTGTCGGCACTTATCAACATTACGTATCATACGTACACGTACGTCGTGGGTAATGGCGTGATTGCATACTGGGTGAAGTTATAGCAGTATGAGCTGGTTCAAGAAATAATCGTAAGATTCCATCTTCGGGCAACTATTCAAATTAATCCGTTGATTTGTTCGGCACTACATATATCCACATGATCGCATGAGGGGAACACATCGGTGAAGAGTTGTGTTGATTAAAGCTTTAGTTGGCGAGACATGGGCGAATTACTGAATATTTGTATTGCCTGGGAAGGCGTTTCGCATGCGGGGAAAAAAAAACCCAATAAAAATCGGAAACTTCAGACGTAGATTAGCTCTTTTTCGTACATACGTACATACCTGGTACATATTATTAGCTTTTCACCCGAATCAAGAATGCACGCTGCATTTTAAGATTCGGCGAATGAAACTTGGCAGGGGTGTCCGTCATGACAAGCAGAAAACACTATTAATAGTCAAGGGTCTTGTTTTTGTTTTTCTATAGCTCATGAGATATTTCGGATCAAAGTTACCGGAAAATCCCCAAAAGACCGAAAAGTCCACCTATGGCAGCGAAAAAAAAGAAAAGAAAAAAAAGCCCTTGCCTTGTTTTTTCGTCATGACGGACAACCCTGCCGGGTTTTATTCTCCAACTCTAAATAACCAGCGTGTATTCTTGCGAAGATTGATTATTTTGGGTGTCGCTGGAACCAGCTCGTGCTAATATTAAGCAGTACAGCAGTAGTCACACCGCTAGCAGTATGATATGAGTAGTAGATGGTGCAGAAATGAACAGCTGCTTGCTGCTGTTGATACTATTGTGCTGCCACTACCACTGGTGCTGCTGGTTGGTGCTGTTATCTCTGTTGCTACTGCTACCTCTGCTGCTGTTTATACCCCTGCTGCGCCTATCAGACGCTTGCTGCTGTAGCTGTTGTTGCTGCTGCTTGCTGTTTCTTGCTCGGGTGCTGCTGGTTGGTTCTGTTGTCTCTGCTGCTACTACTTCATACCTCTGCGCAGCTACGGCTACATTGAGATCGCAGCGGTAAAGCCTTTACACCACCGCCACTTCATTGCACTACAGCAGCAGTCTGCACTGCACTCAGCCCTGTGTATCACACCAGGTATATATACACCAGGCGCAACGCTCCGACCTGTTATACGTACACACTCCGAAGGGATATCTTGTACCAGCTATACCGGCGTACACGAAAGATGTTCGTAGACATTCAGTTGCAGTATACCTGGTATATTCATACGAAGTATTATACTTCGAAGTGTGTACCAGGTATGTACTAATATTAGTATACTATTATTAGTATTATAGTCGTATGTTGTTACTTTTGACATTTTGAGCAAGGGGCATATGCGCCCACGAACCCTAACCCATACGAGACGTACAGTAAATTTGGGATTTGGAAGGGAAAACATATCGAAAGGAAGTCACGATTACAGCATCGGCCACACGAGCTGCTCGGGGGCGCTCCATTCGTACGAGGAACATAGTAAATTAGGGACTTGGGAAGGGACAACATGTCGTAAGGAAGAGACAAGTACAACATCGGCCATGGGGGCTGCCCGGACTGCCGGCGCAAGGGGTGTGTGTCCGGAGTGCAACGGAAGAAGACGTATATACGACACGCACTACTGCTGCTGTTGCATGTTACTCCTATTAATAGACGGTTGGTAAGACCGGGCTTGTCGTCTTTTAGGTCGCGTTTTAACCTGGGTCCCGGAAGGGGTGGTATTCTTATGAAAATAATAAATAACGTTATACCGTTATACCCCATGCATAGCGACCAGAAAAACGTCGAGTGCGATTTCACCAAGCGTCGAGTGAGAGCGTGCAGCTGCAACTGCACAAGAGTTGTGCAGATCCTGACCATGGTACAGTAGATCGGACTCGGATCGAAAACAACATCCCTTCCCCGAGCATCCCGATGCTGCAATCGTCATTTGTTTCGACACTTTTCCCCTCTTCTTTTCCCAATGCATGAATGGGTATGCATGAATGGGTGTGTTGTCGTAGAGCGTCTAATGGTGCAACTCAAAGCAGAACTCAAGCTACAACGGGTGAGAAAAACGGGAACCTTCACCGCTCACAACTCGCAACCAGATACTGAGAGGCGAGAGGCGCTGTGATATTTTCGTACTTTCTATTGGACGAGCCGCGCTGGACTGTTGATACTTGCATACTCGGTGCAAGTCAACCTACCTGGTACTGTACAGTACCAAATGTACTTATACTGATAGTTGGGTGGATGGCTGGCTCTCAATCTCACCAAGCAAAACACGGACACTTGGACAGTTCAATTATCGTCACCTCATCTACGGCGCTGTCACCCCCTTGCTCAACGGGTAGAACCACCAAGAGCAGATCCGCGACCTTCGCAAACTCCAGCACCGACGCCAAGTCTCGCCCAGGTGTCAAGAAAGTGACCCGTTGTTTGAACTGGTTGAACGCTGCGCTGACCATCCCAACTCCGGTTGAAGGCTCGTTGCTGAGCGCACACACGTCAAGCAAGCCTTGCTGGATATTGTGCGGGTTGGCAGTTGCGGATAAGGACACCCACGCGCACAGCTTAGGAGGACCCCCATCCGAACCAAGCCTCTTCTGAAGCCACGTATCCTCCCTCTTCTTCTTGCGCAGCTGGCTGGCGTGGTTAGCACGGTTCTGCTTACGTGCCTCCGCCGCTTTTTTCGCTCCAGCTTTCCCACCTCCGGATTCCTTCACCACCCGTCCTGCTCCAAGAGCAGATTTAGAGGCTCGTTTGCTTTGATGCCCATTGTTCTTGTGCTTTTTGTTTTCCTGTCGGAGTGATCCAGGTCGGTGGCCGGCAGGCATGGTCACGTACCCAAGCCTGATGAAGCCACGGCACTGCTGCGAGTTTTGTTGAGTGGTGGTGATTGTGGCGAGAGCGGGTTTCATAAAAAGTTGGAAGGATTTTATTTCAGGGGAACTGTTTCATGCTTCTCAGCTGCTCAGCGGTCATGCGAACCTTGACACCACCTTGGGTACACTCTGGTACAAAGCAATCGAAGCAAGCTAGGAAAACTCGACGGAGAGCTGGAGCAGTTAAGGAAGCGTACGTAGGATATGCAGCGATATTATATCAACTCCAGCACTGCTGTAGCCGTGTTCCAGGAGACGTTGGGATATGATAGGAGTCCAAGGTAGAGGAACACACCGGAGTGCGGAGTAAGGCTGGGGACTACAGTACAGAGTATCAGAAGGTTTGGCAATAAATATACCTGTCACCGCCCATAGGCTGGGGATAGAGGGGTATAATAGGAGGGACAGGTTAGATTCTTCCTATCATATCATAGCAGTACTCAATAACAAGTACGCTGTCATCTGGGGAAGCTGACGTTTTGTGAAGTAAGTCACGCGCATGTTAGTTTGACTGCTACCTGGTATGCACTTGTTTGCGCACACGTTGTTTACTGCACGCGTCTGGTCTTCGAATCACCTGAACTGCAACATGTGACATCTCAAATCTTCACACGTCATATGCTCGAGGGGGACACCAGGCCTCTCCCTGACAGTGGCATCGTGGCAGAAGTTGCTGGTCTTCCGCTTCGTTCATTGCGTCTCCGAAAGGTGAGAGTGAGGGTTTGAAGAGGATGGGGTGTGGGGGCTTACGTATTCCAGCCCTCGCATTCGGGCCCAGACCCGCGCCGCGGCTGCCGATGCCACATAATCAGCTAACGTATCGCCGAGTAGTACCGCGCCAAGTAGTGTCGCCGTAATACCGGGAAACCGCTTGTTTGGCTCGCGGGGGCTACCCGCAGCAGCCGGGTCCCTCTGTGGGTGGAGGGCAGACATCCCTGCGCTCCGCGGCCAGCCGAGGCGGTAATCACTCTCCGCACGTTAACCGCACCACGCCCGCCCGTCTACCTATTGCGCGAAACACCCCCCCCCCCCCCCCATATATCTGACCCCTGCTGGATGTTTGCTGTGCTGAACGTTTGCTGCCCCCAGATACCCGTGAACACAGAACGTAGCCAAGTCCGCGGCCAGCCGCCCCAAGGGGAAAGCAGTGGCCGCCCTGGTCTCGGCAGGGAGGTACGTCAGCTACGGCAAAAGCTGTGCCGAGCCTTCACACGGTTCTTCGCAGCAGCGCCGACGCCGACGTCCAGGTGAGTGGACTTTCGCCAATAAGTGGTGCCTGATCAGGATGGCGTCGCGTGACTCGGGTATGGGCGTGGATATCGCCGCGAGGTTAGGTGGCGCCATATTGCTGACAGGTCAGCCACTACTTAAATGATTCCCGGCAGGCGGTGATCATCTCTCTAACAGCGAAGTGAATATTTCGCGCCTCAATTTCCCCTCCCAACCAACCTCGGACGAAATGTTAGCACTCATACCGAAGGCAGAGGGGCATGTTGTCCCGGTACAAATCGCCGGCGCCGGCGCCGCAGGAGAAAAGCTTGCTTGGTTCTTTTCGAACCTCCCCTCCCTCACCGCACAGTCAAAACCCCACACCCATTATCATGCCGAGTCGCTGTCGCAATGCTCTAGCCCTGCTCCCCGGAGCCCGAACGGAACTCCCGCCCTGCTGTTGCACCTCGTGTACACGACGTGTAGTCGTTTCCACTCATTGTCCTAACCGGCATCCCCGAATCATCGTGACTTATTCAGCGCGCGAAGCGTCGAGACCGGACAACGCCGCCTCCTTTTCCACTGCCCGCTGCTGTTGTGGAGCAGGCAGCTCGATGAATGAGGCATGGGCCTCCCTGGCCGCGGCCTCGTCTGCCTGTTGTGTATGTAGGGTGCAAGGCGGGGGGCTGGTCCTGGGGCATAGCGCTGAGTACGGTCGCGGTCGACCTGGGGGAAAAGCTCAAGCTCTTTGTGTTTGACCCCCTTGTTGCTGCGCTTGAGCAACAGCTCACAGCCACCGCTGCAGCTGAGGCGACCGCCCGTCGTGCCCTTATGGCTATGTCCGCGCAGGTGTGGGCAGGAATCACGGACGCGGAGGGTGTCCTCCGCACGCCAAAACTGCCCTTTCGGGATGGTCTTCGAGCGTAACGGGCCGCCCGGGAGAAGGTTCGCACGCAAGCGGCCCAGTCCGCCGAAGCAGCGGCGATACCGTTCCTGCCCACGTCGGAGTGGCGGCACATGCAATTCATAGAGGCCCTCGCGGCATATACCCTTTGTCGTTCCACTGCCGCGCTCGCTGCTGTCTGTGTTCATGCGGTGCCCGCGACCGCGAGTGCTGCTTCCTCCTG
>JBBMKB010058448.1:0-15694 GCA_037833945.1 Alaria marginata
CGAGATACAAAGCAACTCGCACTCGAGTGCCTAAATCCGACGGTAAATATTGCCGTACCCTCCCTCCCTCCCTCCCTAGTGTAGCGCTGGTCCGCTGTGGTCGCGGTGATGGGAGTCATCCCACGGTAGGGGTGCAGCAATAAATCCCTGAGCTCCTGACATGAGGAGCTCAATATCTCACCCGAAACATGACTTCCAACATTTTTGTTCTCGCAGACCGATCAACATTTCTATCCGCTAGTCCTTAAATAAAAAAGTTCGTACAATGATTATACCAACCGGTAGTTTCTCACTTCAGTAGCTCAACCGGTCAGGAACGAATTACCCCCAAAAGTTCAACCCCTACCGTGGGATGACTCATGGGGCGGACGTGCCGAAGGGTTTCCCCACTTTCTTGACGAGATTTGCCGTGTACGGTGCCGTCCTCTGCGCTGTCGTTGGGTAGACGCTACATGGCTTGTACAGTTCGTGGCTTATATGATAACCTGATCGACGAAATCGAGAGTCGGCCACAACCAACGCACAGAAGCGGGTGCCCAAAACCAGGAAAGCGACACAAACGAAAATTGCGGTCGCGCCAAGAATCAAACGCGGAGTAAGGGATTGACGGAGACAAAGCCTATGGCGTCATATACCCGCTCGCTACTACGCCCGACCTCTTTCCACCGCCACCCGTGACCTCTATATTGACCCCATCCCCACGTTTGACTTCCGCCTGCAAAGTTTGGTATTTTTCAACCACAGTACAGGTAGAGATCTGCCTCTATACGGCGGGCTGAGTAGTGTTGGTTACCCGCTATGATGACTGTGAAATCGTGTGGCCCAGATGGGATCATCCAGTAACGGCAGTATGCGGACTAGTGCCGGTTGCCGCTATGGTAACGGTATTTCCGGCTGGCACGTACCGGCACTGTAGAGGGACCACTACTGTTGTAGACAGAGGCCGCCCGCTCTCCTTTGAGAAAGTCGGCCGTATGGAATTAATGATCGTTTTCCTAATGATAAAAACATTTTTTGTCCGAAGAAGCAGTGCTCGGAGTCGTGTACCATGCCAGCCCCCACGAAATGCCTACCGTTGCCTGAGCTCCGTGTTGGCGACAAACTACCAGACTGAGCCTCGACGAACGCCGGATATAAGCTAATCCCCCGCATCGATACGTCTCTTCTCCCGGGCTAATACTCTTGTTTCGGCCCCAACCACACACCGTGTTTGGACTGTGGGTATTTTCCTCTTCGCCGCATTGTTTTGTTGTGCAGAGCCACCGCAAGATGTCCCGCGTGAAGAGCGTCTCGTCCTCTCGAATGGTGGTCGGCTGCGTTGCCATATCCGTGGGGTTCGCAGCAGCAGCAGTGCCGTTCTGGAATGTATGGGCGTTAACACGGTCTTCTTTTCATCCGCTATCATTGACGATGGTGAGATCAATGCGCAAGCTTTTGCTTCATGTTTTGTTCCAGCAAAGTATTGGTTGATATCTTCAACATTTGGGGGGTGTCCCGCTCCAGCTTGAGAGCCGTGCTACGGAGGGGGCGCACCGAAACGGTTTGTAACGCCTCCGTTGAGGATTTATAAGCCTCACCAAAAACTAATTCCGAGGAAACATGAAAGTGTAAGTTGATCGATAACCTCGTGGTCTAAGTAGATACCTGGTACTTCGTATATCATAGAGTATATGATGAATGAGATTCCGATTATATTGGGTGGTTTGTTGGTCGGGTCTAGTCACATAAACGAGTTTGTTAGTCTAGTTGACGACCGACAACGGTCTGGCCATAATACGCTGCTCCTATCAGTAGCATTCGTCTAATCATAGTGACCACCACGAAGCGAGGACGCATTCTGCGATAGAGGTGCAGCATGTTGTTCCGGAAGCTCCTCACATGACAAGAATGCCTCACCGAAAAACCTTTTTTGAGCAAACTGAATGTGCAATCCGATGCGCAAACCCGCGGCCCATCTATACAAAAAAAGCCTACTGCAAAAATAGAATGACATTCCGGCGAGTTTGGGTTAAGGAGCCCCGTCATCCAGAAGGTGACAACGCCAAAAAAGGCTACCTTAAACGTAGAACGCGTCCGAGAACGATGTAAAAAAACAAGTATGGTCTGCGATGGGCACATATGCTCCCAAAAGGCACGCACTAGAACGCGAGCTGGGCATTGACCTGCAACACACCGTGTGCAAGGTCTTGATTTAGTATGCCCTTACAGTAGAATGCTGTCCTAAAGAGAGGCAGGCGAGTGCGAGGGGAAGCAGGGAGTACGTTCGCGGGTGAACGCTCCAAGGCGACAACCACGAACTCCCTCTCGCGGTTTCTACTGGTACATAACGATGTTGGATCGATTTTGGGAATATCATTTTCAAAATAGTTACTATGACTTCAAGCACGCGGGGCTTGCAGCAAGTGTGAGGCAGACTTGGTTACATTGTACTCCACTAATTACTCAAGAAGACCGGTTGCCCTTGTACGCATCTTTCGAGATTCCGATATACTAGTAGTCTAATAATGTATGTATTCGTCTACTGGCTGCTGCGGCAGCTGTTCGTTTTTTCGTCAGCCCGATGTATTATCTGTGTCTCGTGTGCCAACCGCGCTGAGCGCATGGTACTTGTACTGCGATTTCGAGGGGTGTATGTGTGTGACTTATGCCTGAGGCTACAGAATGAGGGATACCCCCGTTACCTACGTCGAGGTTAGGATATTCGCTCCAGTCGCTCGGAACCTTATCTAAAACCGATTTAAATCTAGTTTGTCGGTGCAGCGTAACAGACATCTCCATGGTGGCGCATCTTGAAACCGAAAAATATACCTGTGCAGTCGATAATCATTCGCGCGAGTGTGGCTCTCAAAGCCGATGAAAGACGTAGCCCTAAAACTAAAGTACCAAACTATCGAAGCCTTGGTCCGATCTCGATCAACTCGGCGTGAGCATAAGCGAGCCAGCTTTTTCTAGAGTATCGGTCTTATACGGCTGCGAGCCGTCCCGAGTTGGTCGGGGTACCCCCAGTGGCAGTGCTGCCACGGGATACACGCCCGCTACACTATGGGTAACATTGTTAGGCAAAACCATTTCGGGCTAAACGGGCACCTCAACGAAAGGACCACCCAATATCGTTGGAATGCAATTTTCGTTCTTTCATAGTATCCGTCCAATACCTAGGCCATGGGAGGCTTCCTCCGACTACCCTTTCTCGTTTTTTCTAAATCTGAGGTGTTGGTGAGGTATGAAGCTCCTGAAGTGGAAACCCAGCTAGACCCAGTGGTCCAGACATTGACTTTGGATAAACCTTATGAACCCCGGAATACCGCCGACCGGTTTCGGGCACTAACGCTGGCGGACTTGTTTCTCACTCGGAAACCTTCCGTAACATATTTTTAAGGCATTGGTTGTTGGCGCAGCATATCGGACAATTCCATGGCGGGGACATCGCTAACTACTGTAATAGCAAGCACAATGAAACTTAAGCATTGCGAAGAGAGAGGGTAATCGGGCGAATAGCCGTGGGCCGCTGACCTAAAACACGCTAAACGGGCTCCCTCCAACGTAAGCGTTGTTCTTACATGGATGGAGTCCAATGTGTACTTCTACTATACTGTAATGTGCGTGTTGACCGTACGTAGACTTCCTGCGACAAAAACATCTACCGTAGCTTCGAATGTTTGTTCAGCATGGCCTTTTAGGCCTTCTGTGTAATACACCAGGCGTGTCCGGGGCCAGTGTACTTGTTGAACAGGACTTCATTTGCGTATAAGATGTTTGGACCAATACTTCCAACGGCGAGTATGAGGCACTCTCGCTTCATTACCCACCCACCAGCGAATGGTTATTTCACAAAACACCTCACCTCACCATAATGGCCCTACAGCACTAGTAAGCAAGACCGTCTTGTCGACGTTTTGATTCTCCCCGCCCCTACCCAGGATCGAACGAGATGGATTTGCACATCCTACTTCATTCTGGAGGCCGTCACCGGCCTCGCGATGTCAATAATTGCGGTGGGGCTGCTGCTCTTCAGGCGGTCGGAACTTCAAGAGGTGCGTGGAATCTCGAACAGGGTGCGTTTTGCTTTGGCAGTGTCAAACGCGGGCGTCGTCGGCGCGTAAAGTGTGAGTGGGGAGGGCCCCGGACGTGTTCTACAACAGCTCCAAAATCACGCCATATTTGCATGACAGAACTGCTGAGTTATGTACATTGCGCCAATGATGGTAGAATGAGCGCAGTTTCCCTTTAAAATTAATATTAGGAGCTCGTGTGATGTATCCTCTCCACGGAGAGAAGACTGGGTGCAAGCGTTAGAAGCGGGCGGACTCATCGCGTGGGGGGGCGGTGAGCTCTAGAACAGCTCTTGAAAACGTCGTCGTCGGATGACCTATGTATCTGACGTGACGTGCAGCATGGATGGGAGCGTCAACAAGAAATGTCGGTTTTGGGCCTGACTAAAAGGTTATCGCGACGCTAACCTTGAGCATAGGTCTTTCCATGCAGGGCCATTCCTGACGAAAACGAAAATGCCAGAAATTGTGGCTAAACTTTGCGGCAGTTTGGCGAATCGTGACGTTTGTCACGAATCCTGGTCTTGAAAAGGTTGAACGTTTCCACATGCAGTATGGTGTCAGGATTCGTGGATAAAAACCGTTACTTTATTTTGTAGAAAACACAACATTTCAGAATGTCTAAATGTCACACGAATCGTGTTTTTTTGTCTGGAATCGTGTTTGTTTTTGATTCGTTGGTAACGACGCTTCGTGTAGTTTCCGCCGCTGATTCGTGTTTTCTCGGCACAAGGTCCCTACCGTCGGTGGTGTTACTGGTTTGCTCGTTGACGTGTACTGCAAATAATCGTGTACTTGAACGCGGGGTCGTCACGATTCCCCGGGTTGTTGTGGTTGTGAAATAATAATTATGTTGTCTCGACGAACGGTACCCGTAGCGGGATTCTCCGGCTCGTGAGAAGGTGGTTAAGGTCAGGGTAGCCATTCTATGCCCACGGTGAGAAGCTCTTGACAACGCCATCTCATGATGATTTAGATGAGGTATGGGGAGCACAGTAGACGGACGCGCAGTGGGCAAATGAGATTCTTGGTAATCGTCGTGATACGTAGTTCCCGCGATGCAGGAAAAAAACAAATATCACGCCACGGTCTATGCAGATAGATGGACAGGAAATCGTAACTACATAGCGGTGCCTATGCACCTACGTTCGTAAGACCACCTAACCCAAACATCCACACCAGTTACGTTTTATATAACGTGCAGCTCGGACAGACCCGATCCTTGTTCATGATGTGTGTCGTTGAAGGCAGACATATCCCGGTCCACAGTATGTGATCTGCATGGTGTATCGATCATGTCTACGGGCGAGAGCCGGATTATCTGACTCATCTAGCACATTTCCTTTGGGTGAGATAGGTGCCAGTGTAGACAGATCCTGCACAATATACCATTTCGACAGGTGTCGGATCTACTAAAGATGTGAGCTAGATCGCGATCTGTCCGCTGTATGGAAAAGTTGTTATCGCCCCGGCTTTACCTTGTTGTATCTGACGATGTTGCTGCAGGTGTGGAAACTTCACGGTCGAATCAAGTTCCACGTCGCTCTGACCGCCATCGCCCTCATCGTAAATATAGCCATCACGGCCGGCGGTATCTTAATGGTTGTAGACCTTAGCCGGTACTCGCTTACCGTCATCTCCTGGGTCCTGCGATACGTGCACATCGCCCTAGACACGCTCGTGCTCTACAGTGCACTCGAAACGCCTGTGTTCCAGCTCGAAAGCGACTGCCCGGAGCGTGTGAGCATCAGTATTCATCCGCAGGTCGTTCTGCGATGTTGATTTCGGTTTGACGTGGTGGGGTTAGAATTTGAACCGGAGGGGCTGGACAAGTGCCACCAGTTTCATGGAGACGTGGGGTGCCCAACGCGTCTGGCAACAGAGCAGCACCACCACCAGCGGGTTCGTCGCCAGCTTCGAGGGCTGAACTGTAGAAAAAAGGAGACTAGTGTATATTTCTACCGCGCGCAAAAAGTAGTGTGGAAACAATCTAGGCGCGTGTCGATACGACGCGCTGTTGTTGTGAACGTAATGTATGAGTGTCAGAATGTAGTGATATTTGTTGTTTTAGCAGCGCGCAAAAAGTAGTTGGAAACGATCTAGGCGCATGTCGACGAGACGCGCTGTTGTTTTGAATGTAACGTATAAGAGTCAAAATGTATTGCTATTTGTTGTTTTAGCAGAAATTTAAGTTCAAGGAAGTGTTCTCTATAGCTTGCATTCCTATATATGACGCCGCCGGTAGAGTCTCGACCTGCACGCCGCGTACTTGGTATGTCAGGCCAGGTGCGTCATATGCTTCGTAGATTGTTAAATTAGTTTTTGTACTTTGAAGTGTTCAGGGTTTACATGCGCGTGCGCACGTGCGTGCTGTCCACGCGAGGGTTTGTGTTGCCGCTCCGCCAGATCTGTGGTGCTGTGCGCTTATTTGTATCAACTATTTTCACCCATTCCGTTGCGTGGATGGAATGTGTGTGCTTTTTCGGCCCTGGAGTCGGTACTTTGCGGCACTGTAGATGTACTCGTGCCACGATAGAGGTACCGTAGAAGTGCTCGGCATGCATACACAGTTTTGACCGACGGGGCTCCTTGGCCGATAAATCACCCAGTATCGTTGTACCGTTGGTATGTCATTTGCGTTCCGCAAAATCGTTGGTTGGATACTTACAGTGGAACATGGCATTGTTCATGAGGTGGCGCACTCCCTTTCCTTTAGGGTCGGGACTGAGAGAGGCATAGGGCATAGGGCATAGGGCATAGGGCATAGGGCTCCTCAAGTGAAGAGTCTCAGGAAACGTGCGGTAGGTGCTGCCACTGTCATGCTCTGCGTCGGGGGCTGCTCATATCGCGCCAGAGGGCAAAACGGAAAAAAAAGCGATACGGTTTAGGGTGTTCGATGCCTATCACGGTACGCAACGACAGCGCTGAGACGCGCGCGCACGCGTCGCGCCACACCGCAGTGGCCATTGCGTTCAGCTGGGTGTTGTCAGCGTCTCACCATATATGCTGACCATTTGACTTTCCGTTCTTGGGGAAAAGCTGGGGGGCTCACCATGACGAGTGGGATGGTGGTTCAGAGTGCAGCACCAATAGCCTCCGTCGTCTGCTATTGTTCTTATAGTCCCACTTGTTTCGGGAACGAATCATGTCATCGCGGAGCAGCGGAGAGCTATGCAAGACGCCCGAGGGGGTCTTGAGCGTTCGATAAATGGCGTGGTCTGGGTCGATGGCGCTCGAGGTTCCCTACACGCGCGCAGACCCCATGTATAGAAATAACCGAATTCAACGTAGCTAACGTAGAAGTGACGGGCTCTCGCCCCGCCTGTTTACGACTCCCAGGCTTCGTGATTACGATAGCAAGAGGCCTGTTATGAGAATATCCATATCCGTCTTGAAATCATCCTTTGTTCTTCGCATATCCGTCTTGAAATCATCCTTGGTTCCTCGTTTCTTCAGTTTTCCTCGTCGGTTGTCTGTACATAAACTACCGTAGATATTTTTGTTGTGCAGTTTCAACCTGCCTCGTATATGTTTGTATCCCGGTCTTGGTTTTTGTTTTAGATCTTCTGATCTACGTTACACAGAGCATAAGGTACCCACTACATACTTAGGAGTATCAACACCTCGATGCTATATCGAGGCCCCATCTGTTATTTCGTGTGCAAGCATGAGTTACATATTCCCCAGTACAACTGGGATCTCTGGCCTGTGAATGATGCATGTGTCTGTCTGCCTGTTGGGTATTCTCTATATATGTTGCGGGCATAGCGGGCACTTCCAACAGTCGGTATATCTGCACGAATACAAGGACCAGCGCGACACGGATTGCTTCTCCCGACGAAGGCATACGCACGGAGGAAGGGCGAAGGTGGCTTCCCCTCATACACTGGCCGAGTTTGTACGGAAGTTTGGAAACCATGACCTGTCGGACCTGCCTCTAGCATTTGTTCTTCGTCGACCACATTAGGAGAACCCCCCACCGCCCCAAAGAGGGGGGAAATCGAGTGTTCATAGTGATCCGTGGGGTGCTCATGGCTCCGTACCAACGTAGTGGTGAATCTAGCAGGGTGGGAGGAAGAATAGCTCATGGCTTTCAATATACATGCGGACGACATGACTGTTTTCCGCTGCCGATACATCTACTACTGTACAGGCTAGGGCTGTTGTTGTGGCGACAACCCAGCAATATGAATCTGTACCTACTGTAGTATCCCTTGGGAGCACTTGTACGAAAATGCCGTGACAAGCGTGTCACCCCGACGTGCATTACAATACTATCTCCTGGTAAACAAAACGGTTTCACCGAACTGTTGCCGGCTGAAGGGGATGTTCCGCAGAGGAAATTCCCGGTAGATTCGAAATGTCATCTGTACTTAGCACTATATTACTTTAGCATCCGTCAAGGACACCAGGGCCATGGGATCGTTCGTGAAGTTGCACTTATTTCGTAACAAAGCCTCGTTAGGGGGGAGTACAGAGCTCCTCCACCTTGGTGCCGCTCCTATCACAAGACGCGTCTTGGGGCGAATGCCGGCAGCGGACATGATGAAGGTCAGGCATTAACCGTCGGCGGCGCCGAGTGTGACCTGGATTTCGGCTAGCCTAAGCACCTGTTTTCGTTCGCACTACGAAAGGGCTTACCGGCCGTTGACGTAAGCGTACGAGCATTGGGTTCCTGGAAAGGTTGGTGAAAAATGCGCGATGAGCACATGTCGGGTGGCAAAGGGCACAATATTGTAGAGGAGGTGGGGCATACATCATGGAATAGCCCGTATATTAAGGTCATATTTTTCTTGGACAACAATGCCGGCTTCATGTCCCCCACCCAGCTCACCACCTTGCCGCGCACATCATCGACACAGACGATGGGACGTATCACGCATGTAGCCGGTATGACAGGGCAGGCCGGAAGAGGTTCATTGACAGGCGCTCACGGTGCCAGGACACACAATATAGGCATTGAATCATATTTAACTGATACTTCAGTAGACGTGGAGAGCACAAAGGACAATCAAGATATAGAGCAGGCACACCCTGAGCACGCATCTTGGAGGATTACGCACTTCGTTTGTGCTAACTCCCCGGCACTCAACAGTCCCCCTGCTCGGTAAACAGGAAAATAAACCACCGTTCACAGTTCCAACGTAAATCACACAGGTTATGTCCCAAAATTAACAAGCCGGTACGAAAATCTCAAAACATTCCAAAACATACAAATAATGTAACATTTACACCAAACACCAATACCAGACTCTCGAATCCAAAAATCAAGTATCAGGACCAGACAATCGCCTTCCGGGACCCGAAACCATTGCCTCCTGCCTCATGTTGGAACCCTCAAAACACCATGATCCAAAGGTTTACCCTGCGGTTTCAGTGTCGTATCACCGCAAAATTGCAGAGGGATGTACAATATTTTACTTTTTCGCAAACAGCCGCGGCTGTATCCGCGGCTAAGCGCCGATAGCAGGAGACGTACGCGGAAAGCCGCGGCTATCCGCGGCAGTGTCCGTGGCTATCCACGCCACTGTTTGCCGTGGCTGTCAACGTCAATGTCCTCGGCTCTGTCTACGACAACGTCCACGGCTGTGTCCGCGACCAATATGAATGTCCGCGACAACGTCCGCGGCAAGACGCGGTGATGTTTGGTATTGATTTTCGAAGGGTGCGAGGCGCTTCGCTTCCGCACCAGGTCAGTGGCTGTTCCGGACAGCACTCTACACGGTTTTTACTTTTTAGTATCAGGTCGGCAGGGGGGGTTGGATCTCGGACAGGGGAGCTCCCGGACTGTGGTGTGCAAATGCGTTGCCGCCTACATAGGCACGGACACAGGAGGGGGCATTGCCGCGAACATGTCCATGGACATAGCCGCGGATACGCCCGCCGACATGTTGGACATAGCCGCGGACATAGCACGACTGCGGACACAACCGACAATGTCCGCGGACACGGCCGCGGACGCAGCCGTGGACAAGTTGGCGCTTTCCGGACATAGCCGCGGACATTGCCGTGGACATCAGGCAGATATTTCCGCACATGCCGGGGACACAACGGTGGACGTGTTCGCGGACATAGCCGTGGACGCAGCCGTGGACATGTCCGCGGACATTTCCCCATATATCCACCGACACAGCAGCATAGTTCCGCGGACACAGTCAAGGACGCAGCCCTGGACATGTCCGAGGACACATCCACGGACACAGCCATCGACAAGTCCACGGATATAAACGCGGACACAGCCGTGGACATTGCCGCGGACATTGCCGTGGACGTTGCCGTGGCAATCGCCGCGGACATTGCCGCTGGCATAACCACGGATACTGCCGCAGACACTGAATGCAGCCGTGAGCATTGCCGCAAACACAACAGTTGTCATTGCCACGGAAATAGCCGCGGACGTTGTCGCGGGTACTTCCGTCTGAGCCGCGGGCATCGCTGTGGACAACCACGCCGCTGGCACCGCCGCGGACTGCTGCGGCTGTCCGCGAAAAAGTAAAATAATGTAGATCCGTGGTATAACATCATCGAATCATATTCGCTCACAGATTTTGAGTACCTGAACCTCACACTTCAAGAAACAACACACTCAAGAAATATATTTCCTTCTCAATGAGCTCATAATCATAACGTTTCGTAACAAAAATCCCATTTGCCACTAAAACGTGGTACTCGCAATTTCAATATCCCCACGATGCCTCCTTGTCTAAACAAAATGCACTGTACACATCATATAAGCGTACTCGACAATGCAAACGACTGCAAATGTAGCTGTACGACGTTTGCGGCTATCTCCCATCTCTGTGTCGCAAAAGCAACGACTATAGGTTGTCTCTCAGGTGAACGTCTAGCCCGAGGTCAACCCTGTCGCCATCACTGCGGTACGTATGGTTTGTACGGCAACCATATACAATTCGGATACGGATTCGGATCTATAGTATGATGTTCTCACGCCTCAAGCGCACGTAAAAGGACGGGAACAAGACTGAGGACAATGGCGAAGGCAACACTCGGAGGTTTCTTAGTACTAGCGGCCCTGCTGTTGTTTTCATCCGTTGAGCTGCCGATGTCACCGCACCATAGGTCGCGGATTGGACAATCCGAAGGTGATACAGACTGAACATGGCATTCACTGTATTCCACAAAAACGTCGTTTTCCATGCATGTGTGCTCGGACACATCGTCCTTGCAGCACTGGAAAACATCGTACCGGTGGCAGCGGGACGAAGTACCAGCAGCGTTCATGGCGTTCGAGGCCGCTGCTTTGCATTGCTCATACTCTGGAGAGCGGTACTTTGTCTCGCAGCTCCAGCATATGTCATCATCTAGACAGGCTGAAAGCTTGGCTACACAACCGCGGGCATCTTCCTTGGAGGAAACTGGATCTGTCCGTTGCACGACCGGAATCGTGGTCAGGATTTGTATCCCTGATACCAAGAAGCGAAGGAAGCCGCCACCCGCCATCCTTCTCGCAAGCCTGGTCGCACCGACACTCGACGGCTTGCTAGTGCTTGCCGCCCTTCTGTTGCTTTCGCTCACTAAGCTGCCGATATCACTGCACGATAGCTCGTGAAAGTGACAATTCGAAGGCACTAGAGACTGAATATGGCACTTCCAGTACTCCACAAAAGCGTCGTTTTCCATGCATGCATGCTCAGACGCATCGTCCCGGCAGCAGGGAGTAATGTCGAAGTAGTTGCAGTCCAGTGAAGTACCAGAAGAATGCATGGCGGTCCTCGCCGCTTCTCTGCATTGCTCATGCTCCGTTTGGTCGAACTTTGACATGCAACTCCAGCATGTTTCGTCATCTAGGCAGGTCTTAAGCTTGGCTACACAACCTTGAGCCTTTATATTAGATGACGCTGCATCTGTCCGATGCACGGCGGTTGTAATCGCGGCCAGGATGAACGCCCCAGGTACCAAACTGCGAAGAAAGCGGCCGCCCGCCATAATTATCGCAGATCTGGTCGAACTGATTTGAAACCTGCCAGCAAAAATGATTCAAGCTTGAGAAAACCTTATTTTTTACTGTAGTATCCGTACTCATAAAATGATTGGTGTTTCGTTGTTTGATTTGACGTGCATGCCGATCCCTATGCGGGAAATAAAAACAACTTGTGATGGGGAAGGGGAAGGAAAACGATTTGTTTGTGGCTACCCGTTTGAACCCCCCGCACGAGTTGCATCGCAGACGGAAGGTGGTGGGGGGCAGAAGCTGCACGACCAACGCCGTGGTAGGGGGGGAACCCTGGATTTCTAAACGTAGTTTATGCCACTCGCGTGCATGGGTCAGTACCTCACTCAAAAAAGGGCTGTAGAATATATTTCTGGTGAAGTGCAACAAATACTGTGTAAACGTCGGTGCATGTGGCGAAACCGAAAAGCATTCCAATGGTCTCGTGCGAGTGCCTCGAAGTCGCCGAAAAACGATCCCCTAAGCGTGACTCCCCCACCGTAGTATTGACCACGCCGAAAGGAACCGCTGTAGCAGGGGCTCTCGTATGGTGCATATAAACTGTACGACTTGCGAGAGGTCGGGATCGCGTTCGACAAATGGTCGGAAGATATACAAAAAGCCGTCAGATGGGGCAGGCAGGTCGGATTTGGAGGTGAGACCGTCGCTCTGGGATGGCATGCTCCAGAGAAGAATGCAGGGGAAACGCGGAAAATACGGACATCAGACACGCGGCGACAACCGCTGACGAGGCCGTCTGTGGAACGGAGGGGTCGAGGGTTGCCGCCGTCTCGGCCAGACCACATTATAATCGCAGTGCGTGCGTGACCTGCCGTCACCGGATTAAGTACAGCTAACGTAGAACCACTGGACTCTCCTCGCCAGTCTACATTCCCTAGGGTTCGTGCTTGCCATTGCACCTGGTATATGTATACCCACACCCATCTCTTGATCCTCGCTCGTTCTTCGCTGGTAGGTTTGTCCTTTTGTCTTACACATACACACACAAGTCCGGCTCTTCTCGGTGTCTCAGCCGACCTCGTAACAATTTCCCGTTTTTTTTTCGTTTTTTCTTGTATACCTGATACAGCGCAGAAGGTGCCCGCCGCCTTATAACGGCGAGTGTAAAATGTCGATTTGATGCTGTCTCTAAACTTTTCCCGCAGGCACGAGTTTACTTGTACTCGCATACGGTATAGGCCCGCCAATAAGAAATAAGAAACACCTATTTCAAGTGAGCCTCAGTTTCTTATTTTCTTATTTTGCCATTGACCTTGAGCAACGTTGAGGATGGGTTTTATGTAGGATTTACAATGGTGCTCGCCGGTGAGCACAAGTTCTTAGTCCTTCTTTCTTAGCGTCCCTTGAAAAGTGAGCATTAGTTCTTAATGGATGCCATGTAGTTTCTTATTGGCGGGACTATACTGTATAACATACCTGGTATAATAAAACTTTAATTGTCTGAGTTCTGACCCACCCTTGCATTCGCTTAACACCAGTTTCTTCTCGTGGGGGGACAACCTAACAAACATATATGAAGATCAGCAAAAACAACGAAACCATAGATCCCACTTTCGAGTGTTTTAGATTCACAGTCCGGCCGAATTGTACTTGTGGCCTTTTGGGCAGAGGTGTCTTGACGAGTGCATCTGTCCCCCGAGGGTGTCGGTTGGGGTGTTCACGTTGTTGTAACTTCGGACAAACAGAAAGCTGAGATATTTCCATGTAAATGTCGTCGATTCATCCCCAAAACTTCCGATTGTTCGGGTTGTTTGGATGCCAGTTTGTCCCGCCCGAAACCGTTTGTTTCGAGTTATATGACCGATGCCTGTCGGCTGGGATATCGATGACTTCGTCTTTATTCAATGATGCAAGCTGTGCGACACACTTGAGTTGCGTGTGCTACGTACGTGGTCTGGTTGTCGTCATGAACAATGTAGACTAGGGGGCCTTCTTAGCGGTAGTACCCGCGCAATCAGAACGTCTTTCGAAACGACGTTCAGCCTATAATACAATTTCTCTAACCCTAACGAGCGGGAAATTCGAACGATTGCACAGGCATGTCCGATGCGGGTCGCTGTGAACGGTCGAGGTCAGCACCGGGTTTGTCCGATCAAGTGCCTTCTGTAGCGACGACATCATGCACGTTCAGGGTAAAACCATTCGAACGCTCTCGTTGCTAGCCATCGTATGTGTTCGTTAAATCATACCAATACGTTCGAGCATGTGCGCTATTTACGCGACCGAAGTGTACGTAAGTCGTGCCCCTGAAAGTGCCGTCTGCAGCGACGCCAGGGCAAACACTCCAACGGGATCACTGCCGTCTAGAGAGCATAATTCGAACACTCTCGTCGAGCTCTACCTAAGGCAGATTTGAATTTCGGACCAAGCAATATGAGCATGCGATACACCTAATCAAAGCCCCCAACTCCAGCCAGCCACGTGACCGGAGGGTGCGCACTACGAACACATTCTTCGTTTCGGATTTATGTCCTTTCCCTCATCCACCACCCCATCCGTCTCCTCCACTGAATCGTGTGTGCCCCTGGTCTCGGGGTCGCTAAGTCGGGTCTTGGGGCGTGTATACGACAAGGTCGAACCTCAATCGTGACAAGATCCTACTCAAGAACGCGTTTGGCTCTCTGTATTGACTGTGTACCTGGTAGAAACATTGTGGTGCACATGGGGCCTTTAAGAGACGAAATATACCGATATGATTCATGCTGGCGTTCTCACATAGACTGGTAGCAATCCAATATAAGATAGTTTGGGCTAGCTTTGAATCTCAGCCGATTCATCCGATTCAATCGTACGATCCGTGGTCACCGCAATCGCACAATCGAGACGACTGGTTTCCAATATTGTTTCATTCGCCAGTTTCCCCCCACCCACCAACCTTGGGGGAGATTTTAGCCCCCCTCGCTGTTTCGAAATATGCCCGTGCCAATCCGGGTCGATTTGATTGGTCGACATCGTTGAAATTTATATATATTAAATCTCTTTTCCACTGTGATTTACAGCCCTACATATATACTTCAGTAGAGTGGGGCCTATATAAGGCGGTATAGTGCGAAGGGATTTTGGCCGCCCTATATCGAGAGGCCGCCCTATTCGTAGAGGCAGTTGCACTCAGACTTACAGTCGTGTCAACCGATTCCAACCGCCCTATATCGGGTGACCGCCTTATTCGAACCGCCTTACATAGGCCCCACTCGTACTGTATATGCATTCCTCTTTAAGGATATAGGTCAGTGGCTCGCCTGGATGCTTGCTACCTGGGTCAGCAGTCAGCAGGACAATTTTACCCAGGGGCGATTTCGGTCTTGATAAAATCGGGCAGATGCTTATCTATTAATATACCAGATCACGATATTAATATACTTCGTATACGAGTAACCTACTACGGGGGGCCATAGTAAATAGGACCTACGGTACACACAAAAAAAAACAATATATTTACCTATTTTTACTACATAGTAATATTTGGTCCTATTTACTTTGTTGTCCCCCGTCAAATAAATCCTACATTTGTCTGGGTGTTGGCGTACATTTGCCTATTCTTTACGCGCGTCCCACCGTGGGGGTGCAGCAGAAAATTACGAGCTCCAAAACACGAGGAGATCATCAATCATCAATCATCAATCATCAATCATCAATCATCAATCATCAATCATCAATCATCAATCATCAA
>JBBMKB010058559.1:0-15694 GCA_037833945.1 Alaria marginata
GGTGAGATATTGAGCTCCTCATGTCAGGAGCTCAGGAACTTATTGCTGCACCCCTACCGTGGGATGATTCAAGGATGCTGGCTGCACCCCGATACCGTGTGTCCTCGGCATTGACGGCAGAGTGGGCGGGGGCGGTATCGACGTGCACGCCCGACGGACAAGCACGATCACCATGAGTTTAATGAGTGAAACATGAGCATGCACACCTGAAGGAAAAACACATACATACACCAGTTCAAGGGGGAAAAAGATAACAATGTAGACAACGTTCACCACGACGGCCCGATTGTGTACTTGGGCGACGCACTGCCAAACACAGCGCCGAACGCTTGGGAATCTCACAAGTCTTCTCATGCAACGAAGCAGCTTGTCGGGTGTGGATGGCATACATGCAGGTTACAGTCTTGCCCCATGATCCGTGAAGCGACCGGCCGGAAAAGCGAGAGCTATCGTCCCACAGGGTTCTCCGAGCAAGTCTATCTTGGTACTTTTTTTCCCTCGCCACTTCTGAGAACGCATGGGCTGCGTGTATCACGTATATGTGGCTGCTAGTTTAGTCCCGAGGTGTTGAAAGATAGCTCAATAACCTTTGTTTGGCGATACCGTCCTTCTTGGATGAGGAAGTTACTTTTTAATGCCAAAGGACGGAGCTTCGTCGCCCTCGGATTGGGAATTTCATGGAATAGATATGTTATAGTCAGCGGCAACAATTCGGTTCCGCTCACCTTTCTTTCGAATCGAAAAACGTCGCTAGCTGGCCAGTCGTAACTCCGGGTCCGACTGTAACCTGTCCACAGGAGCGTTTGTTTTTCAGTCGATTAATAAAACGTCGGAAATCATACACAGGGTTGGTTAGCAGCAGGCGAAAACGGGACCAACAATTAAACAACGGAAGCGGTTGTCGCGGCCACGCCAAACATCTCGACACAGTTTGCTCCACAGCTACGGAGTTGCGCAGAGCCTGGCTTAGGCGAAACCGCCAGTAATCACGGGAGGCTTGCTGGCGGTGGCTATAGTTGTAGCGATTCCCTCTGCGAGGCGACGTTATCCGGACTTTGCTCGTTCGCCTTGCTAAGCGGGCCAGTCGACGCCACCAGCGCTACTTTATTGTGGGTGATCATTTAGTTAGTTTTTATTTGCCGGCTGACGTGCCGATTTTGACAGTTGAATCGACAAAGAGAATAGCAACAACAATGAGCCATCGGAGGTCAGAGGGGGGGGTGGGGGTGGCCAAATCAATATCAGGTATGCGCGGTGACATTAATCTAGCCCCTTACGAAGCAAAGCCGTCCCGGTGGTGACTAATCGACATTTTCCCCGCATCGCCTTGAGAAGGGACCACGACGAGGATGTCTGTGCCTCAGGGATGTTTGCAGTAGGAGACACGGGACCCGTGGGGTCTGTACGAAAGGCACTCGTCCTAAGGCTGGCGGGGAGTCAAACTCGCACTGCTAGAGGGGGGGTAGGGGTGCTTCCAGTACGTAGAAACACGTCCTCAAAACTGCTCATGCCGCTATCGCTGTTGCTACTGCTGACATGCTATTTTCTTTTGGCTTCTCTGGCGAGAGTCATCCCACGGTAGGGGTGAGGCAGAAGTTTTTGAGCTCCTAACATGAGGAGTGCAATATCTCACCCGAATCATGACCTCGAAGACATTAGCTCGCGCAACCCGACCAGCGTTTCTATATGCTAGTCTTAAAAAAAATTACTCGAAAAGGTATCATACTATCCGTTAGTTCCTCACTTGAAGAGCTCAACCAGTCATAACAAGTTTGGCTTAAAAAAGTGCAACCCCTACTGTGGGATGACTCGCGAGTTACACATGTGATTTTTCGGCTCTACCGTATTTTAAGCACGCCAGCCTCTTGCAGCATCATAGAAACAAGCGGTTCTAGATCATCACCTGGGTTGGGTTCTTGGTAGCGCTCCAGATGATCTTGTTGAGGCCCCTGGTGTCCAGTAGCCAGGCGCCGTTGTCGGCGAACAGGGGGCTCCACGAGTGGCTTGAGCCGACGCACCGAACGCTAGGCGTAGAAGGCACCCCTCTCGCCTGACGTGTCCACATTACATACGGCAGGATCACATTCCGTCATCACATGCAGCACACGTTCATTCGTTTGTTCTGTTGTTTTCGTTCCGCTTCGTTTCGCGTTTCGTTCGTTCACAAACGCTACCATTCTGTTCGTTTGCTGACCCCTAATTCACGCAACAACCCTCTAGTCTCTCGCAATTCACTTTCTATTCTGGCCTCTCGCAATTTTTCGCATGGTGGATTAAATGAACACCTCGCCGCTCCCTCTGCTTGCCGGCATGCATCGCTTGGTCCTGACGAAGTAGAGGTCGAGCGGCCTGAGCAGTATCGGGGTCGACTATTAATAGTCAACTTCAGCCTCACGGACATGCACGCGCTCCATGCAAGCAGTGGGCCTGCTTTAATCGCGTGGTTGTTCTTGGGAAAACGTTTTTGTTTGCTGTGGCTTCTCGAGCTTTACCACCGCCTTTAGGACATGAGCGTCGTGTCACGTTGAACCTGCTGTCGACACATCAAAGATCAAAACGTTCCGCTATAGAGGTCTGCGAGGAGGCTTGATCACTGGATACGCCAATCACTGCACATACGCAGATAACATGTTGTTCGAATCTGCCCAAATAGGAGTGCCGGAATGCGAGCCGTGTCGCGCCAGTGATAGCTCGTCCAGCAAAACGGTACAACGCCATAGTTCGTGCGACAAGAGCGCAGCGGAGGGTTTGAAGGAAGGTGCGCAATAATCGTAAGGAACATCGGCACAGGTAAGGGCTTGGTGCGGATGGCACGACCCAGAAGTGTTGCATGGATGCGAAGGGGTTCTGACCGTTTCTCGCCCCAAGGGACCCATCCATTCACTTTCAACACGCCGTCACTTTTTCATGTGCTGACGCCCCCCCCCCCCTCTCACCCACCTCCCTGGTTGATCTCGACTGCATGATTTCGCTTCGACCTCGAGCAAGCAGACAGCATAAAGTGAAGCATCGAGCAGGCTGGCAGCAAGGACACACTGAGCGCTTGCAAGATAGAGCAGCCCTGTTGCGATGGAGGCTAAAATATTCCCCGCGAGAAAACGGAAGCTTGTTCCGAAATCGTCTGTACGCTGTACGTGCGCCGTAATCGTAGACAGGGCTGTTGTTCGCTTCGGGTGGTGCGACCATCCCAATCATAAACGAACATCCACGCACACCTCTCTCAAACACAAACGCATATCCACGCACACCTCCACCAACCTTGGCAAGAATTCTCTTCACACGCCACACAGACGTCGGGCGCAGCACCTTGGCGGGCGCTGTTTGGACGGAACCGGCCCAGTTTCTGAACTCCCCGTCTTTGCAGATAGCGCGAAGCCCTTGATCTTCTGCTGATTTGTCCCCTGAAGTAGACCCTACCGGTGAACGTGTGGAGCAAACTCGATCAGGTCGATACCCTCATGCGTTACGCCGAGGGGAAAAAACAGCTAGTCACTGTGGACTAGAAACACCCTGATCAGTATTGGGGGGGGGGGGGGCGTCTTGCCGCAGAGATATGCGGCTCTGCGTCACGCTTTCACGCTACTATGATATATATGCGCGACGATAAACCTGGGTTTCTATCGGTAGTAGACGATACAATATATTAAGCTCCATATATACATGTTATATGTGTTTTCTTCCTCCTGAAACTTCCACTGGCCGACGACGTCAGAAAGCGCGCAAAGAAAATTGATCCGGATTTCGCACTCGTATACGCTCGGTGATATTACCCGGCATGTATACGGCACGGTGCCATTGCCAACCACACAAAAGTGTATGCGTATTGCATACGCTATCGTTGTTAAGTGAAGAGGGCAGGGTGGTCACTGTTGCAACCTCTCCCTCCTCCCCTCATCATGTGACCCGGTATTTCTCCCTCGTCTACCAATATCACCACGTGTTGCTTCTGATGCTTTCGCACCGACACTGTCCGAACACCTCTTACTCTTACCTTTGCTACGGGCGGTAGTCCAGCCACAAAGCTTGCCCCCAAGGCTGGTCGACACGGCTGGGTGACGAGGCACAAGTGAAGCATCACGGTGGGGAGGGGCGTTGGGGATGCTGAACAAACGAAAGCACAAGGGGCGGTATCCGTCGTGCCCGGGCGGTGCCAGGTGCTTCCGTCTGGCAGTACAGTGTGGCATGTGTTCAACGAGCTGTGCCAAACCTTCTCTCTTTATCGTTTTTGGTGTCCAGCTCCACCCGTACTGGGTGACGAAGTACAGACTTGATCGCACTTTTTTAGGGATCGTTCTAGTCCCCTTCTTTGATATGCCGTGTTATACTATTTTAACTGGAAACTATTGCAGCAATGTTATATTTTGTGTTGAAATGGGTATAGTCCATGCAGGACCATATGTCCATTTATATTTCGGTTTATAACTTTTAAAAGTATGTACGACGAATCCAAAATTTAAACGACCTCAGCCGTGATTAACAAGGCGGAGGGAATAAGATGCAGTCGAGCAAAAACAAAAAAAAACTATACTGAAATGATGTAAATTGCGGGTGATCAGCCAAAATGCATCACAAATCTGGCCAAAATCAGCCAAAAATCGACCATTTGGTATAAAATCATGAATATCTCGCACATCTAATAGTCTAGAGCGTCAGTATTTAGGTTTTGCTTTTGTTGAAACAGGTAGGGAGCGTTTTCAGCCCTGTTTTTTGTCGTATGGGTGGCTTTCACGTATAAAAAGGAAGACAGTATCGTCTCAGACCTCGTTTTTAGCTTTTTTCTTCCTCATTTTTCGTGTATTTGAAAAACAAAAACCAATACGACACCTGTGGAACCATGAGGCCCGTTTAAATCCGCCGTACAAAATTACTTGTGAAAAGAGTACCGGGAATATAATTTGTATGCTTTTTTATATATGCCAGGAGTCAAAGAACACTAAAACAAAAAAAAAAACTCTCCACTATTGTCTTCGCCTGGAGATGAGTGTTTTAGCCGTATTTTCGGAGGTCGGGACCAACCTCCTCATCCAGAGAAAAAGTGCCCTTGGTGCTTGGGAAACTTTGGACTTCTTCAGCTGCATTGAATGAAAACCTACTACAGTAGTCTATATGTGTATATATATGCCAGCAGATTCTTCCAGTTCATGTAGGTAACACGCCAGTGGTTTCTCTCGTCTGTCGATGTCCTAAACGCGCGAATCGCGTACGTACGTACCTGGATCCACTTTCGCGACGTCATCACCCAGAGCAGGCGCGCCACCGATGCTTTCCTCCTCATCGCAGAACTTTCAGAATGCACCCAATGTTCCGGCCATCCCCGAATAACGCGACACGACACACGCACACACAATACAAGGACGGGGTTAGGAACGCTCAAATCATTGCTCGAAATGGTGGCCTCCCAACCACGATTTGGGTGCAGGAAAAGGGCGATGTCTCTCTGTACCTGTAATGCCGGTTATATTCTATGTCATGTGCTCCCATAAGTGCTATCGAAGGTGCAAGGAAGTAGATACTGGCTTAACAGAGGACGTTGACACCATACCTCACGTCGTCTCCTTAAAGCAACAATTCAGAATTTGCTTCATCCCTCTATGACCTCTGCTTCATCCCTCTGTGACCTCTATACTACCATATAGTGCGCTTGGCTACTGCACATGGTAAGTAGGACCCATTTGTGGTACGCATTGGAGGGTGAACAGGAGTCGAGCCGGGGTTTCGTGCAAACGACTATAGGGTCGCTTTCGGAGTGTAACCTCCTTTGTGCGCATCTCGCGGTACGGAAACGACACAATTGAGGCTAGAGGGGCGTATTTCGGCAACCAGATATCATCCGTGCCCCTCTCCAAGTCTGACCGAAGCCGTGTCAACGCCCTAAGCACACCATCGATCATGTCGGTGGTAATGAACGGGCTACGAGGACTACGCCGGCTGCGTTGAACGCATCACATGACCGCGCTTTTGCGGGGGAAGGAAGCCGTGACGAGAGTGCAAGATCCCGCCACGTGTTAAGGAACTTTCCCGACTTCAGTCTTGGCTCGTTGCGTCCCGCAAGCGCCAATCAATGTGCAAAACATACATTGCCATGGGTTGCACCACACTGAAGAGACACACCCTCTGCGTAACATGTCATTGACGCAAACTTCCAAACGGTCGAGTGGGGACGCATCAAAGAAGCACCCCGAATTCACGAGAGACTGGATGCGTAGCATAACGTGTGCGACCTAGAGTAATCAGAATGTGCCGAAAGCACCGGGAGTCGTGCCCTTGAATTGGCGCATGACGGATGGTGCCAGCTGAACAAGGTGAATGCTTCGCTTGCTAGGAAGGCAACGTCGGAGCTTGAGGCTACATTTCGCAAAGAGTCTAACGTCCTTGGAGGCTGGTCCTAATTGCTGTTGTCTCTGTACGTTGCTGTTGCGGGCATTTAAAATGCGATTTCTGTATCGGAATGGTTGCCTCTTTGATCGACTGCTTAGGTATGTGATCTCGTGAGGCGCGTATTGAACTCGCGTATTCAACAATGATCGCGCACCTTCAGCAAAACAGCCTTGCTGTGCGCGCCGGACCACCTGGCATCCCATTTCGACGAGTCCTGTGCTGACATGAGCCTCGCTGGAGCAGTCGTCGCGGTAGTGCTTGTGAACACTTCTTTATCCTTCCCTCACACCTGTCGCAAGCGAACGCGAGCGCCGGAGAGTCCGTGGGGCGGGGGTGTAGTTTTGTATGCGAGCTACGGGACACGATTCCGTGGCGCCCTCATGCAACTGAGTGCTGTGCAGCTTCTCGCCACTGCTGCTACGTATACGTTGCTGCAGTGGGGCGTCCTTCGCTCTATTTTCGCCGATACATGCTCAAACGTAGCATCGGAACGATACATCCACTACCTTACACCAGGTCCGTACGTGCTTCGTACGGAAAAATCGCACCAGACAATACGTTCCAGGTCGCATTGCGTACGTTTTTGGGAAATATGCTTGAGGGGGTCTTTCCGTCGGGTGTAATAGTGTTTGATTCAACTTTAAGGAGCATTGACACTCCATATCACCGACCTCGCCAAGTCACCAGGCAGGGTGAGTTTGTGGAAGAACTGGATTGATGTTGGTGCATTAGACGTTGCGCATTTGTGCTACTTAGCAAAACGTTTTTTTCAATCGGTATCGGCTATCCAAGCCGACAAACGTTCGGTAGGTAGTTTTTAGATTTACGTAACACCGTCGCTGAGGGGAGTACAAGAGTACGGACAATGTTTTCGAAGTATTTTAGATGATCGGCGACATCTATAATATATCACTGGGGGACTGAACCTTTGTGTAAGGGTCAGGATTATGGCTGTGATATGGTTAGTTTGTGTAGGATAGGTGCTTTGTCACAGTAGTAGCCTGCTTACCGAGTCGCTGGTTGGTTGTTCAGCGGTACGGCAGTATAGCGAGTAGGCCACAGCAGCACATCGTCACAACAAGCTACTATTAGTACTGGTATTGCAGCGGTACAACAACAGTGCAGTACATTCCAAATGCTTATTGTACGGTACAACCAAAGTGTCGCCTCGGAAGTATCTAAGCCCTAAATGGACTGACCGACGAACAAGGTTCACATTGGCCGTCAGGTTTACTTTTTTGGGGATGTCGTGCTTTGTTTCGTTTCGTTTGAGTTGCGCGTGAAGCATGCTCATTGTCAACTCTCTCTCTCTCTCTTGTCTTTACCTCTTCCCTGGCTTGAGAGCGTCGTTTTCAACATTATCACATGCCTGTCTGCTGAGCTGAAGCTCACAACCTAACCGCAGCTCATTGACAAGCGTTTATCTTTCGGCTGCATATATGATAGTCAGTCATATAAACCGTCAACAGCTTCTGAGCCCCAATTTCCGCGCGAGGGCTATATACGACTTCAGCAGGTCACGCTACGATATGCCAGGTGCATCGCTTCAACAGGTTAAGAGCCTCGACTGCGAGCGTGCCATTTTTAACAAAATCCTATATTTCTTCCGAGTTGAACTTACAACCTCACAGCAGCCTAAGCGCTTATCTTTCGACTATTTATGCGATAATCGGCCACATGCACCGTTAGCAGGTGTTGAACCACGACTGGCGCGAGCGCTATATACAACTCCAGTAGGTCAAGAGCCTCGACTTTGCCCGGGTCATTTTTAACGTAATCAAATGTACTTCTTCTAAGCTGAACTCTACAACCTCATTACAGTCCAAGCGCGTTTCCTTCGGATGCGTTCAACGATAGAGGTAGCATTTTTTGCGTTTTTATTTTCTGGATGACGAGGCTCCTAAACCCAAAATGACTTACTAATAGTATAGGAATGTATCACTTACTAATAGTATAGGAATGTCTTTCTATTTTTGCAATATGATTTTTTTGTATAGATGGGCCACGGGTTCGTTCATCGGGTTGCACTTTGAGTTTGCTCAAAATCATTATTTTGGTGAGGGTATAGAGCTCCTCAAGCGAGGAGATTCAGAACAAAAGTGGTGAACCTCTATCGTAGAATGGGTCTTCGATCGTTTAGGTGATAGTCAGTCATACCTGGTACATATTACCAACAGGTAAGAGCCTCAACTTCGCGCGAGCGTTATGTGCGATTTCAACAGGTCAAGAGCTTCGACTTTGCGAGCGCCATTCTCAACATAAAACGTGCCTTTTTTCTGAGCTAAGTTTCACAACCTAACAGCAGTTCAATCGCTTTTCCCTCGACTACATATACCGGTATGATATTTGGCCATATACATCGCCAGCAGGCTATGAGCCTCGACGTCGCACGAGCACTATGTACGATTTCAACAGGACACGAGGCTCGACTTCGCGCAAGCTCTACGACTATAGCTGCGGACATCAAGGCGAGTCAAGCACACGTCGCGGACCCGACCCGAGCTACTAGTACGGCGGGGGCTGAGAGACACGGCCAGGGACCTGCTGTGAGCTTCTTCTGCGGGGTCACGGGTCATCACACTGGACTATCCCATCTAGGGCTGAGACGACCGGGACCGCAACTTCGCTGAAGGTGATCATCAACTGCGCCGAGGTGGAGGCGGTGTAGTGCGTTAGGGGACCGACAGAGTGATTTTGCTGCACAACAAACCTGAGCGGTCTCTTGGGTTGGCGGTCCCGCTACCCAAAATCACTCTGGCGGTCCCCTTACCCGGCGGTCCCCTACCGCACTACACCGGTCCCACGCCAAACTACAGCCCACTACAACCTTCCCTTGGCTATTGTTACCAGCCTGGGAATAAGCAATCACTTACCATCTATCCTTTCCTCTCTGAGAGACATCAACCCCTGTGCACCTGTGCACCCAAAGCCACCTGGCTTCCCTGGGATACGGGCACGCGCAACTCCGTACTTCGGTCGGATCGCTGGAGGTCAGTCATTATGAGTTCTGGTACTTGCATTCCAGTCTGAGCCTGTGGGCTCATAGTGCCAGTGGACTATCTATCTATGCATGCATGATTGCCTCACCACATGACTCTAGACCTCGCGGCTTACCGCCACAAATCGTCAGCATGCTATCACAGCGAGGCTGAGTGCTACCAGCAAGGAGCCCTACGCCCATGGAAGGGCAGCCTTTTGCACTACTTCTTCTCTGCCCAGTGCCTATCGTCCTCCTGTATTTGACGACATGAAGACGTTCGTTCTCAACTTCGACGACGATGTCGACTACACTAAAAATAGTTGTTTTCTGCTCAGCGCCAATACCCCCCCTGTTTATGACGACGAGAAGCCGACATCTTGACGACGACGTCGACGTGGTATTCATATGGATGAAAACTGTATTATCATATATACGTGCCTACATACCAGGTAGATCACACGACACGTTCATTGCACCGTACACATGATCTGCTCTTGACGTACCGCACTGCTTTTTGTACCGCCGCAACATTATGCCGCCGTGGCCTACTCGCCATGGACAACTTTATTATTACCGAATAGCGCAGCGATTTAAAGGCTACTGGCTATACTGCTGTAGCAATTTACTTCTCGTCTGCAACATGACGTCGCCCCCCTGAGGGTGTGCGCTGTTCAAATCCTCCGCATGTCGATGTATGTGGTGGGTGCGACATAGACCAAACTCAAGAGTTGCCTATGGTTTGGGCACCCTCCGAAGGGAAGGGATTATTTACCCTCCAGATATTTTATTGTACGACGTCAGTGTGCTCGAGCCGGACAGCTCGTACCGAATGTATTATAGTAGTTGCATGTATGTTATTTGCGGAGCTATCATAGCATCATACTGTATACGGAGTACATGGCTGCGTTGGACATTGAGCCCACAGCAGCACAACAAATATCAATAGCATCACCCATTTGTAGGACTATAATAATGACAGCACACGGCCACAAAAGTCATGCACGACCCTATATCGCGGTGTGATTCCCCAGGTTTTGCAGCAGACAAAATAGGACTACGTGTACGGCTAGGACATTTGTCCGGATGCAGCTACCGCCACTTTTATCCCAGGTATTAATATTAATAGGTTATAGTGCCCGTTGTTAAGATCATAGGCCACCCACGCGCCATAAGCGACCAACCAAACACGTACGTGACAAAACATTAAAACAACACCGTGCCGATCGATGACTATGGTGTGGATTGTGTGTCTTCAAAACAGGTTGCAAAAAGAGCACCAGGGGCGAACGTGTGAAGCAGATTTATCCCAAGTTGGAAAGGTAAAACTAATTGAAATTGCTACACGGTACAGCTTCGTCAGGATGTCAGGATAATCCACTGAGGGTGCTGTACAATATGTTAATATCGTAGACTAGACTATTTACCCTGTGATAATGATTTGCCAACGGCTGCATGCTTTGTGTGTAGGACTCTGTCCAATCAGTGCGAAGGTCCGACGTAAGAGCGTTTGGCGGAAGGAAGAGTAAACATATCGTGAAGGGATACTGGTAGGTCCTCGGATCGTCCAGGACGCGACGTTTTGTTGCATCGGTGATATCTGTAGTCGGTGGGGCAAGGACCAAGAGTTCCACTCACGCTCTGACTTTATTTCCGAGCAGTATGTGTTCTAATTTCAAATTCTGTTGGACCATAAACCCTTCCTCCGAAATACCACACAAAAAACGTATAATAATACGTGGTGCCTGGTGGTGCTCATTTTTGACTTTTGAGCTCTCGTGTTCTCAGGCCGGTAAGGTAGATGTCCGCATCCGGAATGTCTGGGTGGTGGACGTTAGCTGGCCTTATCCCCTCCCCTTCCCCTTTATAGGCTATAAATTACGCCGTTAGGTGCTTTAGATAGACACGCATTGTTGTATTGTAGACCCAGACGGTTAGTCAACAAGTTTGAAAGCAGCCGACCCGCCGGGAGTAAATCCCAGCGAATGTTCTAGATTCTAAAGTTCAAGCGGGATCCTAAAGTTCCAACGGCGAATGTCATGTACTACTGCTGTACGAAAAGGCTCGGGTTCCTACAGTCAGTACGCGAGATAGAGGGGAGAGTGAGGTGTATGTCATCTGTCCATATCCATCCTCAATGAAGAATCGCGGTGAATGGGGCATACGGAGTAGGTCATACGCATCACGTCCGCCGGGAGATCATACTTCCGGGTCTTGAGAACATGGCCTGGCACCAAAAACGATTTTGAGACGCCTTGATTTGTTAACACAACAAGGAACTTCTTTCAGTTGTGTGCTCTGCGTTGTAAGCCGCGAGGGCTCCGTCAATGGCTTCATCGTGACAGCCTAGTACGGGTTGTTGTGTGTACCAGGCCTACAAGCCCGTGGTCTCGAGAAGGCGTACACCAAATATTAACCGTACGATGAACAACTAAACGCGTTTTTTTAATGTTCAAAGTATTTGTAGTTCCATGCCACACCAACCCCTGTTTGTTCACAGTTAGTTGTTGTATGATGACTGTGCGGCTTTTTCTCCACATGCAGTCACAACAACATAGAGGTGCTTATCATACGTAACGTGGACGTGGTTCACAAGCGTTAAGTGGTGGATTGGGGAGCGCTAGACACAGTAACGACCCCCCCCCCCCCCGTATATTACGCCACACGGCCTTTGAGGGTGGGTTCGCCGCTGGGTGCGGGACACGGGAGGCGCCAGCTTGATATAGCTACAGTAGTCAGTGCGTGGATCGGTTTCTAGTTGCACGCTTTTTCTTGAAAAGGTGTTCTTCTTGTTGTTTCTTGTCTCCAGGACTGCTCAGAGGGTTAGGGTTAGGGAAACGAAGGGAGCGCTTGACTTTATCATCCCTTACTCCCGACATCCGCACTGCCTGTCAGAAACATCACTACCTCGACCAGCGCATTTACTCGGTTCGACTAACTATGACCCTCCCCCTCCTCCGACCCCGTTCCTCTGCACCCGACTTTAGACTACAACAACAACACCAGAGCGAAACAAGGAGGAACATGTCATGCACCCGCCACGCGTTTGTATGGTTGTCTTCAAGCATGCAACGTCCCCACCTGTAGCTTTCTACCAGGTATACTTTATTGTAGCCGATCCCTAGAAGCACATTATTGCGTGTTTCCTGAAAGCGCCTGGTGTAAACACATTTATGTAGGATACAGTTGCTCGCGTCTCTTGATGGCAGAGAGGCCTGCATAGTAGCACTATGACGGCCGAGAGGCCTGCATAGTAGCAATATAGGTAAAATACCAGCTGAGCATGACGTTGTCGGTACGACGTAGACAATAGTACCAAGTATTCTTTATTTCTTTTCCGACAAGGTGCAGTGCCAAAATGATTAGTGTTCCTTTTCGGTGGTGCGTAACGCCAAAAATTGGCAAAACAATATACCAGGTAGCACTTTAGATAAAGCAAGTAGGCATATAAGGGAGCTAGACATTGTGCATAGGTTTCCTTTTGTATCCGTGGTTTTCTTCTTTCGGGGATAATTTGAGTGATCAACGTTGAAGATCATGCTGCACATTGTCGGAGGGCAAGCACCATAATAGTAATATAGTCTATATACTGCTGTGCCGGACTCACACCACCTCCTCGTTCCTTGCGTGTAACGTCGGCCCTATTTTGACGTACGCACCTAAACCGGTTACTCTTTGTTGTCTCTGGCAGCGATTGGACCTCCCACAGCACCTACATGTACTACTACTGCTCCAATTTCGCATATTCGTTGGTTTTATGATTTTCATCCGACAATGTGCAAGCTTAAGTGTTAATCGCATTTCGCATTTATTCATCACCTACCTACAGTAGTAGTAGTAGTACCGCCCCGATGACGACTTCTTGTAACAGAAGCGGTGAGAATACAGACCGTCCACCTTTTTCGTTTGTTGTGTGAGGAACGATAAAACCCCCCACAAGTTGTTGCCGGCGAGTTTCATGTGAAGGTACAGGACCAGTATCTGCTGCACTACCAGGGAGGAAAAAAGGATCCCAGCCCAGCGTAAGCCTTATATCAAAAACCTCCTACTGTATTGATACAGAGTATTACCGGAATAGACTACCGATTCTTACTTCTCGTATTTTACTACAGTGCTACTGTGTGTGTTTTGTCTCAGACTGTGTAATGTACAGCAGCACCTGTGCTCATCTCCAGGAACACCAGCGTTAGAACGGGCATGTTGGGTGTGCTGGGCCGAAGGCAATGAGCGTTGAGTTGATGCCGACACAACAAACAAAACAACAAAACACGCCACCCCGCCATACAAAACATTATATACCCAGGTGGCAATCCATATCTCTTCCAGAGAGAGTCGGATAATAAAAAGAGGCAGGGTTCATGGCGGGAAATCGACATACAATTGATGGAAGTATACTACTGGTATCATATACAGTAGTAGTACCAGATACCTGTTATAAATCACTACGCATATCACGGGTTCTGCGGGTTCTGAATTTGATGCCAGCACAGAGAAGTTGGGCCCCCAAAGCGATCCAGCCCCTCCAAGTAAGGCGGACCCTTCGCCCGCTCTCTGTGACAAAAAGTTCATGACATCCTTCACCCACTATATAATATCATACCACACCAGGTATACGTATAACATAAACTAACTGGTAGAAACTACACTGCTTTGTAGTATACCAGGTATGTTATACTCATAGTACTTCGAAGTATACTATTACGGGGGACCTACGGTAGACACAAAAACCTAAATATGTATCTATTTTTACCACCAGTATTTGGTCATGTTAACTACGTTCCCCCGTAATACCAGGTATTATTGCAATTTGAAGTATGTATGAATATAAAATAGAACTATTAATACTGTACAGTTGTATGGACACGCAACAACTGTAATGTAACAATGGTATGCGCTGAGACAGTTACTAGTAAATACTACTGATAGGTGCTCGCTGCGGGTGCTGCGTGCTGCGCGTGACGAGGGGGGAGGAAACTATCATAATATTAATATTTTATATAATACGATGTTCTGTTGTTGTAGACCGCCCGGGAAATATTTTATCCACATCGCTCGTGCGTGCGTGCTTGAGTCACATTATTCGTTTCAATTCAACCTCCCATATCCATCCGACAATAATGTGCGTCACTTCAACATCGACCACTCATAGAAATATCTCCATAAAGAAGCAGACCAAGGGAAGCCAAAGAAAAGGAAACCTACGTACCAAGTTTACGCACGAGGTATCTTATTATTATTATTTCTATAATATATATACCCACTTCCGGCTTTTAGCCTCGATCTAATCCGCCTGCTGCCCTTGCCCCACTTTTTTCCTTCTCATTACATGAATTCTTCGATCGTATCAACCTCCCGTTAGGAGAAGCTCCACTTGCTTTTTCTTCCCATGCAGCGACGTGTCCTCGCCAGTGTCAACACAAATACATAGTGTACGAAGATCCGTACATGATGATGTGCGAGTCGTAGCAAATCCTCGCACGTACACATGTGAAACATGGTATCAATAATAATACTAACAGTTGGAGTTACAGACTACAACAATTGCTTATACTATCGAGCCCCTAGACACACTCCCCTCGCGGTTTCTAGGTCAAACTATATGCGTTCAAACAATATGTCTCTGTATATATTTTTGTAAACTTCCTATTTTTATTATGCACCAGGTAGACTTTTATTATTGATCGTCGTAGCTCTTGCAAGGAATGGTATGCTGTCGTAGCTCCTTGCCCCCTTTGTTTTCGTCGTACGATATCCCAGAACCGGGCTCTCAAAGCGCCCTCTCCCCCCCCCCCCTTCCCCCCCTCCCCCCTCCTCCCTGCCACTATGACATATACTGGCATATGCTACGGTCCATTATGTTGTACGCATGTATGCGCCTTGTTTTACATTCCGCGATGGGGTGTTCGCTTCCTTAACCCCTTTTAGAATTGCGCGCACGTTTTTGGGGACAAACTGCGCACTACATGGAAATACTCATACTGTAGTGTGTGCTACAGTATGCTTTTGGCTGCAACAGCACTAAAATTCCACCACTCTTCGATTTTCTGGTCGGATAATTAGCTACGAATAATGCTTCCGTTTCACTACCGGTCGATTGTCTTATTGTTTTGGAACTTCAGACGGATATATGCATAAAAAAATCATCTGTACCAGCATATACTACATGTAAGTACTCCTGTTCATTTGTACAATCTAAAACAATTACTAACCCCACCCCCCCCTCGTCCTTCCTACCCCACCCCCCCCATCACCCCTTTAGACCTACTGTAGCACCTCTTCGTGCAGCACTCCTGTTCATTTGTACAATCTAAAACAATTACTAACCCCCCTTCCTTCCTA
>JBBMKB010058670.1:0-15687 GCA_037833945.1 Alaria marginata
AAACAAAATTGCGGGGAAGGGGGGGGGAGGGGGGGGTGGGTTTGAGAGTAAGGTTTTTGAAGACCGTATAAATGACTAGGAACTAAACAATGCATGATCACTGAGTGGTTCGAAAAGAAAAGATAGAAGGGAAGAAAGATAATGCTGATCTTTTCTCGCGATCGAAGTTAATGTAAGGGAGGGACGATAAGAACCCGCTTCGTCACCTCGGATTTAAGTTACGACTTATGACATAGGGAGACAGAAGGGGAAAGAGCAAAATGCGCAGATAACAAATGGGATGAGCGTGGATGAGCATAAAAAAACACAATAATACTCCTTTTATTTTGTGTCTCCGAACGAAATGTGTTCCTCGAAGTGTAACGACTGACGAATCATACCACAATACCACACGATGTTCTTCGACCCTGTGTCTCGTGCGTCGTGCGTGTTACATATAGAAACCTGTATTGCATGCAGTGGGCGGTGGATGCCGGGGTTGGATAGATGCTCAATTGTAAGAATGATACGTGTCGAACAAATATGATGAGGTGGGTAGGAAAGGTGTCGAGGACAGTACCGGTAAATTTATTACAGTACAGTATACGACTAAAAAGAAGGCGTTCCCTCGTACAAAACAGCTGTATATACCAGGTACAATAATAGTATACACGTACGATCACATCATGTGGTTCATCCACAACCCGGAAAAGCGGGGAGCCGTGTTTACGTCTCAGAAAAGGTCAGACAGGTGCGGTTTATGTGAACAACTGCCAACGACGTTGCGGGGGCGTTTTTCTAGTGAGCGACTGCTGCAGCTATCGGGGTAACTCCCTACCAGGTATTTAGTCCCCACAAAATCCGTACTACCGTTTGAAGCCCTCTCGAAACGGATGGATGTTTGTGATGCAACGACTGGTTGATGAATCGGCGCTACGATCGAACGTACAACCACAACCCAAGCACGTGTTTCCCCGCCGCCGCCGCCGCCGCCGCTGCCGCCGCCGTTGAATGCAAACGTTTGTTCACATAAAACATTCGTCAAGGTTGTAAATATTAAGATGAAATTCAGCACGATATACCTCCAGCACTTCCGCAAGCGTTCTTCTTGTCGAACAACCGGTTATCTGTTCCCACTATGTGGGAATCATTCGTCAAGCAAGCGTGGATGGCGTGATTTTTGTGTGCGACATGTCAAAGCCGAGCTACTGCTTTGTATAATATAATACCACCAAACAAAAACGGAAGGATAAATAGTTTAGTCAGTCTGGTCAGTGACGAGGGGTTTCATTTTGGGGTAAACCAAATTCGAAAGTTGAAGTTCGAAACAAAGTAGACATGATCCCAACGGCGTCATAATTTGTTTCCGACACCACACGTCGACCTATCCAACTTCAAGCTCCAGACCAAGAAGGGGGGGGGGGCACCTGGCACCGTCCCCCCTTTCTAAGCCTGTACAGAATGCCTTTTAACTTTGAGTATTAGACGGTCGAGAGCCTCCCCCCCCCTGCTTGATGCAAGGCCTCCATACCACTAAACTTCATCTAGGGGACGACAGAGAGTCGTCCCCGCCCTGGTTGATTCAAGGCCTTCCATGATACTGAACCTTAGCCTGAGCACGGCGAAGAACCTCCCGCCCGCAGACTTTCTTCTGTATATGTTAGTGTCCTGCACATTACCGTCGGGACAATCCAGAAAACGCTCAAGACACTCCGGACGCTGGAGACAATCATCACATACTACGGTTCGCGACATGTGTTAAGAATTTGGCAATTAAGAATTTCAGGCTGACCTTTTACATACTATAATAATTTACCGCTAATCATTTGTGCTAAGCAAGAACGCCACTCTAAATCCTATATAACAGCCTTCAAGAGCCTGTGCTCAACGTTGACATCACAATACAGTACGCCGCGAGCCTGCGCCAAAAAAGGAGATTATTAACTGCTGTCGCGTACTGGACATAATGGAATGCCTGGCTCGGCCGAGGAAGAGTAATACAATGCTATGGTCAATTAAGGGTGCAGACCAAGGCTATGGTAGGGGCGTCACATCCTGGGTTCCTTGTTTTAGCGAGTCGCAGCCACTTGTACGAGCGGCTGACGGTGTTGCGCCTTCACATTGACTCGTCCTACGATAGGCCCCCCACCAAACCAACGATATATTTCACGAACGTTTTATAGCTGTCCGACACAAGGATGGGATTATATTAAAACAACTCTTGTTATATTTTCTTGTTTTGGAGAGGGTTACCGAACGATGACCTTGGGGTGGCAAGAGGCACCGTACTTGCAGAGATAGGGTGCGGAGCTGGTTTCAATACTGGCGAATTCGTGAAAGAAATTTGGGGGTGTCTATCGTAAAACGAGTCGATTGACGATAAGCACTAAACAGTACTCTGCGGATTATCCATTCAAGCCCCGTTTATAGGAGCTCCTGGAGTCATCCCACGGTAGGGTTTACACGTCTTGGGGTCAAACGTTCCTGACCGGTTAAGCTCCTGAAGTGAAAAACCACCGGTTAGTGTAATCACTTTACGAGGGCATTTGTTTTAGGACTAGCGGATAGAAATATTGATCGGGTTTCGCGAACGAAAACCCTGCAAGTCATGTTTCGCGTGAGATATTGAGCTCCTCATGCGAGGGGCTCAGGGACTTATTGCTGCACCCCTACCGCGGGATGACTCCCTGGTATATATATATATAACTTCGGTTGTAATCTTTAGCGTACCCCCCCCATAACGTAGCCTAGGTCTACATCTGACATCAGGTGTGCGTGCATGCAGGCATGTATGCCCAGTTTTAACACGACCGTATTGCACCCAAGAATGTAGTACAGAGCTTTACGAGGTTAACGGTGGTGGTGTAGAACTTTCGGGGAGTAGAACCGTTGTTCACGTTTCACAAGAACGAACAAACCACCACCCGCAGCACTGTAAACTGAGCCCCACGGGCTCTGTGCACCTTCATCCGTACCCAATGTATAGTTGGATGGGATGACAGCGTACAGTGTATTTAATATGTCTCTCCGTTGTTTTAGGTGTTATCCCCCGGTAGGGGTTGCACTTTTTGGGGTCGAGCGTTCTTGGCCGGTCGAGCTTCTGAAGTGAGGAGTTACCGGTTGGTATGAATATTGTACGAGCGCATGTGTTCCAGGACAACTAGCGGATAGAAATGTTGATCGGGTTGCGCAAACGAAAATATTGGAAGTCATGTTTCAGGTGAGCTGTTGAGCTCCTCGTGCCAGGAACTCAGAAACGTATTGCAGCACCCCTACCGTGAGATGACTCCTATGGAGGTATACCAATTTGTGGCTGGGGCTCCTACCTTCAGGAGCTCTATGCTTCACGAGAACCCCTATCTGAAAACATGCCAAAGCGCAATCTGATGAGCGAATCCAATGGTCGAGGTATACACGGATAGATTCGTCCCACAGTAGGGGTTGCACTTTTCGGGGTCAATAAAAGCCTTCCTGACCGGTTGAGCTCCTGAAGTGAAAAAATACCGGTCGGTATGTCCATTTTACGAGTGCGTTTGTTCTAGGACTAGCGAATAGGCATGTTGATCGGGTTGCGCGAACGAAATTCTTGGAAGTCATGCTTTGGGCGAGATATTGAGTAGCTCATGTCAGGTGCTCAGAAACTTAACGCCGAACCCATACCGTGAGATGACTCCTATGGAGGTGCATCAACTTGTCGCTGGGGTTCCTACCTTGAGGAGTTCTATTTTATTCCAGAACGCTTATCTGGAAACATGCCAAAGCGTATCCGATGAGCGAATCCAATGGTCGAGGTATACACGGATACATGTTGCGTAACAAAACAGTCATTCCGAAGGTTTTAAGTTAGGGTGCCCCGGCATTCAGAAAATAATCAGGCCTAAAAGCTCTAGACCTATATCGTAGCGCGGGGGATTCCTTAACGCCATGCTGGACAGACCCAGCCGAACGGTCATCTTTAGAGGGGCACCGCCAGTCGCCTTCGGTTTCGCTTCGACTTGTTTCGCCTACTTTAGCGCAAGTCAGGCATTTCGAACCGCTTCTCTCTACGGAGACGCGCTCTACGATGGAGGTAGAACTTTTTGGCGTTTTTATTATCTGGATGACGGGAATCCTTAACCCCAAAATCGTCGGAATTTCATTCTGTTTTTGGAATATTATTTTGACTTAAAGATGGGCCACGGGTTTGTTCGTCGAATTGCATTTTCAGTTTGCTCGAAAACATTTGTTCGGTGAAGTTATAGAGATCCTCAAGTGAGGGGCTTCAGAAACAATACGATGAGCCTCTATCCTATCATGTGTCCGGACGGAATGGGCAGTTGCTATGTAGAGGGTTCACGCCTGCTAGATTTGCTCTGGCTACCCAGAGCCTAGAGCTGACATTTAAATATAGGTACAAATCAATAAACACGCCTTTCAAAATATCACACACTCACCGTCGCCGGTGCCCTGTAAGACGCTTTGTCGCCGCTGAGTCATCCCACGGTAGGGGTGCAGCAATTTTTCTTTGAGCTCCTGGCTTGAGGAGCTCAATATCTCACCTGAAACTTGACTTCCAAGATTTTTGTTCGCGCAACCCGACCAACATTTCTATCCGCCAGTCCTAAAATAAATACACTCGTAAAACTATCATACCAACTGGTTGTTCCTCACCTCAGGAGCTCAACCGTTCGGGAACGTGTGACCCCAAACAGTGCAACGCCTACCCGTGGGATGACGCCGCTAGGGTCCGTGACCCACAGGTCGAGGTCGTCGTTGGAGTCCCACTCCAGCCGGATCCTTATCTCGTCGCTGCAGCCCTCGTTGACGATATCCACATCAAACACCAAATCGTAAGCAGTAAAGTCCGCGCCGTCGTCAGCGTCGAGCAGGACGAAGACAAGGACGCCCTTGCTGTAGCCGATAGAGTCATCCCACGATAGGCGATAGGGGCTGTACTTTATGGGGTCAAACGTTCCTGACTGGTTGAGCTCCTGAAGTGAGGAACTCCCGGTTGGTATGATATTTTTACGAGCGTTTTTGTTTCACGCCTAGCGGAGAGAAATATCGATCGGATTGCGCGAACGAAAATCTTGGAAGTCATGTTTCGGGTGAGATATTAAGCTGCTCATGTCAGGAGCTCAGGGACACCCCAACCGTCAGATGACATGATAGGAATATCGGCAATGGATGCCGAGAAAATTCCCCGAAGCTACGTCCATCACACCCTGACCGCGCACAAAGTCGGTTGCTGAATCTACTTTGCGGTGATAGAGGTACAGCCCGGTAGATGCGGCAAGCGACGTCTCGTCGTATTTAGTAAAATTTCCGGACACCGCAATCGTCCCTGCTTCGGGCCCTTCGACGACAAATAACTCGTAAGACTCCTCCCCATCGTCGAGCTCACCTCGACCGGAGCCGGCGAACCCCCCGACAGCCCAACGAATTATATAGCATCGATTTGTGAGTCATTTCGTCATAGGGGTTGCTTGTTTTGGGGCAACCATTTCTGATCGATTAAGTCCCTTAAGCGAGAAACTACCGGTTAGCATGATAATGCTCTGATAAAATTGTTTGTGGGACTACTATAGTGCATAGGAGTGTTGGTTGGTATGCTCGAACGAATTTCTTTCAAGTCATGTCTCGGCTGAGATATTGAGCTCATATGGTGTGGAGCTCATACAATCCTGCTGAACCCTGTAACGTGGGGTTAGGATAGCCGTAAATAAAACATGACGAGTACGGGTGTTGAATCGTCGCTGTTATCTACGCCCGAGTCAGCGAGCTCGGGGCCCTACCACCCCTCTTGACGTTGTGGTGCCCGTCGTTGAAGACATTTCTGAACGTTTTGGGAAGCACACAAATGTGCCACCTTAGAGATAGAGGCAAAATATAAGTTACGCTGGCGGCTACATGCGACGTTATATACGCTAGAACCACCCCCGCTAAACATCCAACTCACATCGGCGATGATGGCATTGGAAATTTCTTACGTAACTGTGATGTCCTTTAGCGCTGTAGAAAAGGGTTTGACTGTGGAAATGGTATTCAGTGCATGCATCTCGGGCTACAATGAACCGAACGTATCTGGTGGCGTTTGCTCCCAGTTATTGCGGTGCTAACCGAACGCGCGTAGTATTCGCAATGCTAGCAACACGGTTGGCATGACCTAGCTAAACGTAGGGGAAGTATGTCGAGAGTTGTTGGAACGCATTTGGGGTGGTTGAGGAGTTTGTTACAACACGACACAGCATCGTAGTTACGGACTAAACATCAGGCAGAAAGCATATTTGAACCGGAATTCGCCTGTGCAGATGTACGTTTCATTAGTGAGGGCGATATCATCCATTGGTGGACAATGGACCGGAAACAGGACTGAAGTCAAACATCATTCGGACTCCTGCTGTACGCAGGTTTGTATCCACAATGCTGGCAATCAGCTGTTGACTTTGAATTCGGGAACAACGAGCCTACGTTCGGTAGACCATGCCGATATACGTTGTTAGTGTTCCTTGACCACCATACTGGGAAAACGAACATTCCGCATTATTAGCTGGCGGTGGTTGATCAGAAACGCTATGGACTATTGAAAGGTGTCTGACTCTTGTCGTAAGCAGGCTTATAATTATTGCGCTGCCAGGCATTATGGACGGTTTTGCGCTGATTTCGAGCACAATACGAACCAAGCAACTATAAAACATCGAACTGTACGTTATATACTCTCGTCATCTAGAGCCACAACCACAATCCTTAGCAACCACGAGAACGCTAAGAAGAAGCATAGTGGTAAAGGTGATAAAGCTTACCCTTGAACACTACAATAGGCTGATCCTTGATTTGCGACCATTCCTGAGGCGCACGCTGCGCAAGGCAGCAACCCGTCCGCGCTGAACAAGTTTTCTTGGGCATTTTTCTGAGCGGGCATGCGGCAAAGGGGGGCCGGTTGGGTATCATATCATAGATTTGTCGGTCTTTCCTCTACTGTGGTTACTCTTAAGAGATAGGTTGAGATCGAGATGAGGAACACGGCAACTTTCGAAGTAATACGCAATACAATTCGGCTTGGGCCTGCCGTCTGTCCCTCGTTGTCCAGAGAGCAGATGCTGTAGTATGTCGCCTCGTGGTGATGAGGCGTATCTCGCACTCGGGCGAACTACGTAGGCCCTCCGGCTGTCGTAGCGTATTGATTCAACAGCAACAAGTAGACGTTCGCGAGTTTGAAGCGCGAACGGTGTCAGTTGAAAAACACTTCACAGTATACACGACAAAACAGCATGGATCAAACCGTGTTCGGTTATCACCGCTACTGCACGGTCTGAAGGCGGCGGAATGGCTTAGGAGAACAGCGCCGGGGTCCGCAATGCCCCATAAAATATTTGTGTCGGACTTCGAGGGAAAAAAAAATGGATGCAGAAGGATCAACACAACCCATGTAACACGAACATGCCCGGGCGGCCGTGGAATGGGGGTGGTTCCGAACTACATATTATGGCACTTTGCGGTGCTTGCGACGAATACCAGTGGGGTTAAGTTGGTAAACCCGCGCACTCGAAACAAGGTTTTACCTCGCTTCCGTCGTGATTTATGCGGCATTTACAATACTTTCCGATCGTGTTAACCTGGCGCATGCGACTATGGTGACGATAGTGTGAGGGAGACGAAAAGTTGCCGACTTGTACAGAGATTTGACCGCTCGTAACTAGTGGCTTTGTGCGTCACTCGAAACATAGCACAAAAACCTGCTACCTTAACGCGGCAGGCAAATCAATTAAATACCGGTGCGAATCGTGGAATATCAACGTTCAGTAGTTGAAGGGTCCATATTGCCCAGGGCACCCGCTCTTGCGGATGGTGCTCAAGCTGAAGAAACCAAGAGAGCTGACAGGACCACCCTCTCATGCCCCTGTTGCGGCCTGACTTACCGTAATCGTCGATGGTGCAGTCGCTCTAGGCGTATGATGACACCCGTGCTGTACACCTGCCCGTGTCCGACTCAAGTTCGCCGATCACACCACCGGCTATAAACAGGAGATCGCCCGCCGACCGGGCGGTGCTGGACCATATGGTGCCCTTGCGTGCTTCCCCCCAGACCATGTAATCGCCAAGTACCGGGTCTTTGGCGACATCAAGACCGTTCACGCTTAAGTAGGTTTCAGATCCGGGATTGTCGGATTCCGACCCATCGCGGCCGTCACAAAAACTGCCAACATTCTTGAGAGAGATTGCCGAAGGTCACGCGTTCGAGTTCTAATATTTGGGTTAGCAAACAGTTTAGGCATCGTACTTACGTAGACATGGTTGTGAACGAAATGTGGGTGCGATTACACGCCGTCGGGGCTTAGACAAACGTGTCAATGACAAGCCGGACGCGCGGCGTCATTATCAAACGTGTGCAGGAGCACGAACATACTCAAGCTAGGAGAATGTCGTGGATCACCTTGCGTTGCACGTTGGGCACACTCCCGACGCTAGCAGCCCCATCATATTCGTGTCTAAGGGTGCCGAAACCGTCCAACGAGAGTTTTGGTAGAGTGTGCCATTTGGCGGTTACCGGGTGGTGTCCACCCGAACAACGAGGCGTGGTACCCAGGTGTCCACGATAATATACCCAGCAATTTGTTTAGACACGCTATCGTCGAAAGCCTTCAACACGTTTTTCCATCAGCACGACCCAAGGGCGTTATTCAAGAACGGTCGGCTAACTCCAGACATACCTGTACTCACGCCGATTCTGGCTGAGTTCGAGTCGTACACTACGAATCCTCCGGGCTAAATGACGTCAATATCGAGTCCGGAGCTGTCTCCCCATGTCGCAGTAATCTCGAGCGAAGTCTGAATAGAGAATAGGGCCCCTTGGGCACTCTGCTATACGAAGCAAGGTCATCAGGAGAGACTGCGCATCATCATCAAATGGGAACGCAGACGAAACCCGAACGGCTATAAATACAATACACGTTGTAAAGATGTTTGCAGCTTTCAGATCTTCACCGTTCGACAAATATTGTCTTCGCCAGTTGAAAGTTATACCTCGGGCTTGATAAGTGCTTCGTGGAACTCCTCTTGGCAAACTCCTAGGCAGGTGGTGCCCAACGGATTGATACTAGGGGATAGTATGTTTCTATCGCTGGGTCAATAAGGCTTGCCGGTTTCCCCTAAACTAAGTTGGGTTGTGCGTCAAAATATGTATGCACGCCTTGGGCCAAAGCCTTCACCTACTCGTGTGGAAGAGTGCCTGCATTCGACATACCTGAGCTTGAAACCGCCGGAGTTGGTGCTGGCGTGGCGACTGCAACCGGAAGTTCCGCATAGAATACCACCGGGGCAAGAGATCAAATGCATTACGATAACGAGTTAGGCTGCTGTTACAATACAACAAAATGTAATGGACGCGTTCTACGAAAGAGGTAGCACTTTTTGGTTATTTTGTTTCTGAAAAACGGTGGTCCTTAACACAAAATCGTCGGAATGTCACTTTGTTTTTCCAACACGAACGTTTTGTGTACCTGGGCCATGGGATAGTCCATCGGGTTGCACTTTCAGTTTTCTCGAAGTCTGTTTTGGGGTAGGCCCAAGACCTCCTCATGTCAGGAGCCTTGGGAAAAAAAAGGGTGCACCTCTATCGTAGCACGTGTCAATGCTGCAAGTTTCTACTGCCAATACGTACACAGGATGATCGACCTAGCGTACACAGGGCTGTCGCAATGCAGAATCATGTTGCGCTGCTATTTACTACCAATCCATACGACGATCCTACTAAGGTAAATGGTGCCTAAATCCGGTAGGGACACAGAACAAAGGCGTTGGGTATAACATTTATATTTCACACGCCTGTGATAGTCAGGCTTGAAAAATGCCACGTCGATGTTTAGTACGCACCACCAACATGCACACCCCTGCTTAGCGTCGACATATCCGACTATAGCTAGAGTAAAGGTTCCATCAAACCTATTTCCTGTATTTGGTGTCATGTCCCAATAATCGTCATCGGGCGCCTTATTATGTATGGAGTCCCTCTAATCTGTAACGGGACCCTATTATACAGGAGTCCCTTCAAAATGCTACACTCTTTGAGCCGTTCCCTTTGGGTTAAAATATTTATCGCCTGACGACCTCCTTCGACACGAGTCTGTCCACGGTAGGGGTGCAACCATATGTTCCTGAGTTCCTAACCTCAGGAGATCAATACCTCACCCGAACCACAACTTTAAAGACATTCGTTCGCGCAACCCAACCAACATTTCTGTCTGCTATTACCAGTCGTAAAACAATACCGTATACTCGTAAAACGTTTCCTACCAACCGGCAGTTCTCCACTTGTGGAGCTCAGCCGGTCAGAACCACTTGGATCAAAACGTGCAAGCGCTACAGTGTGATGACTCCAAATACCAATGACTTCTAAATGCTGATACCCTGTACCGTGGTTCGAGATATCTACGAGGGGGTATTATTTAACGTGGCATACACGCACCCCGTATATTTGCGACGTCAAACTAATCGTTGAACACAGTCAGTGTCGCGTTCACAGAGCTTCACTGGACTTTGCCACCAGCTGCAAACATGGGTCAAATCTATGATGTCTTCGAACACCGGCCATCGTGCACACACATGGTGACACTGCGATCGAGTTTGCGCAGAGAAATATTTCGTATCGCATGATTCCCCAAAACGATTGGAGCATGTGACGTGTTTTACTATCGTAGGCGGTGTACACAACTAAACAACGTGGTATATGCGGAGCTTTCGGCTGTCCTACCCTTGGTAGCGGGGAAATCGGGGGCGATGTAGATATCACGACCATCACAGATTGGGCCATTATACGTAAACACGAAATCAACGAATGAATGCTTGATTCGCGTCGCGGTTAATGATGCATGTTTGACTGAAACAACGTGTCGCGGACGGACGTCAATCACTAAGGGGCCAGGATGATGGTGTCGAAGACACGATAATGACCCTTGGTGGTGACGGTGGGTTCTGGTTTTCTCCGAATAATCCTACTCCTATGTTTAAAATTAGGGAGAGGCGCACGCCATATAATAACCCATTATCGTGTACGGTCTCTCAAGTACTAAAAGCAATTGGTAGGTTGGGGTCTCCAAAAAATAGCACCTAGGTACTTACTCTTTAATTTTTCGTCGTAGGTGACATCTGCAGCAAGGCGCTGCGTTATATTTGGGGTGAGGGGATGTTGATGAAGCACCCCCGATTAAGAAATGAAAAAATAGGGCAACGTGCTTGGGGTATGAGATTGACGTAAACCCTTTTTTGTTTTATTCAAGTCATGTTTGTTGCCGGGTTTAAACCGGTTTTACCGTACCCTAGAGGGAAATTCAGCAAAAACGCACAAACCGGGGACGTACTGAAAACATTCCCGGGTTTGAAAAAACGTCAGATTGGACTGAAAACATCAGGGTAAGGTAATGTTGTGGTAGGGATCACGAATCTGTCATCTGATTCTGAATATTCGTTTTTAGTATCGAATTACAGACCAATAGTTCCAGCGACAAAACCTTAAAATTTTATTTGTTTTACCTTCTAAAAATATGTAGCTAACATCTGCAAGAACCCCCCCCCCCCACCCCCTGAGGTTCCGACGATACACACAATACTATCCCACCACCACTCTACACCTAAATACAAACGACAAGCCTACCTTGTATCTACACCAGCCCACTACCTAAAGCGGGCAAAAAGTGTTGGCCCTTCCTCCCTCTTCCAAGCTCCTCCCACAACTCTTGAGCACGAACTTGGTCGCTATTCTGCCACTCTCCCCCAGTAATCCTCGCCAGCGCACATACTTGCTTTCGGGGGCCACATTTGATTTATTGAGATTTAGCTGCAGGCGCTACGCCAGTGTCATGACTACCGTGTCGTGCACTGTGCCGTCTTTCAGCTTTGGGACGAGACCCGGGTACGTCTTGCTAATGTGGCAGTCCCCGTACAGCACAGGACACCTAATAAGAAACAGAAATATTGACCCAGGCTGAGTTTCTTATTTAAGGGGGAGGGTATTCTACAAAGATTTCAGCTTAAAGGCTCCCGAATTTCATATTTTCCTGTGAATCTCAGCCTGCGTTTCTTGTCAGCCTGTTTCTTGTTGGGTGTCCTGTACTGTATTGGAAATTCTGGCACGACGGGCAAAAACATGACGCCAACCGGGTATTGAGGTGGAAATCACGAACCACCTTACTCCCCATTACGTTTTCCTCCCCCGAGGCCGGCCCGTCTATTTCTTCCCTTTCCCCTTTCCACTTGCCCGATACCCTCACCACCTTGAGCTCGTTCAACTTCATGCTCTATGCTGCCAACAACTGACCCCGCCCCCTCCCGGTGTTCAACACAAGCTTGAGGTAATCCTCAAGTCCTTCCGTTGTCGTCGATGCGTCAAACTTCTGCGTGTTTGCTCCCGCGAAATACAGTATCAGCCCTTAGATAAGGAAACGAGATGTTGGTCTTCGGCTGGGTTTCTTATTTGAGAAAAGGTCTGTCGTACACTAACTTCAGTGTAACAGCCGTCCACTTTCTTATTTCCCCGTGATTTTTAGGCTGAGTTTCTTGCGGGTCGCTTTCTTTCTTATGATATGAAAGGGCTGGTAGTGTAGTACAGTACCGGCCCGGCCCGATCATAAGAAAGCTCCTTTGAAGAAAGTTAGCCTGAGATATTTGTTTTTTTAAGAAAGTGCCCAGCCTGGGCGGCAAGTGCCACACTAAATCCTCCCTGGTATACATTACATGAGAAAGTGTCATGCTCGACTTTCAAACCGAGATAAGAAAGTCAGCCTGAGCCCGATTTCAGGTTTCTTATGATCGGGCCGGTACTGTACATGGAGTGAGTACCCTCGATACCCGTCAGGGTCGAGTTCGGCCGGTAGATCGCGTTCGGCCCGATGGACTTCACGTGCACCCTCCGGACACATGCTACGATAGAGGTGCACCTGTTTTTTCTGGCGATCCTCACTTTAGGGCGCTCTTCACCTCACCCACCAACCGATTTAGAGTAAACTGAAAGGTCAACCCTATGAACCAACCCATGGCCTAGGTATACAAAACAAAATAGACTGAAAAACAAGGAGTTTCCGACGATGTTTTTTGTTAAGGAGCCCCGTCATTCAGAAAAAAAAGTCGATAAGTGCTACCTCTATCGTAGTACCCGTCCTCGCGAAATACTTGCACATGACTTGGTCGCGTCGCCCGCCCTCTCGCGAAAAAACACTCTTTCCAAAAGCATGCCACGCCGTCCGCCTCCATGATACGCTTGCCAAACCTCTCTCTTCTCTTCATGGCGCTTTTTGCCACGCCGCCGATACCATCGTAGCAACCATGACTGCTGGCCCAGGGCCAGCAAAATCCCGGCTCGTGTTTGAGCAAGGGGAGGGTCGAGTGTTTTTGTTTAATCGACTTTGTGAGTAGATCTACCCCCCCCTGAATCGTCCAATCTGAGTGGAATGGCTAGGTAGACGAAAAACAAATTGTCGGCAACCTAAACCTTTTTGTATTTTATTCTACTTTTTTTAACGGCGGATTTGGGGTTCTCCAGTAGAACCAAAAAAACGTTTATGTTTTTGTTTTATTGTTTAGGTCTCCCCCATTAATAACGACTTGACGCGGATGTCGCCATACGAGGAAGAGGCTATAGGTATAGAGGTAATCCTTAGCCTATGCTGAATTGGAAGTTCCACAGCATTTCCGGCTCCCGGATGCAAGGGGGTATGCTCTTATTGGAGACCACGGCTTATGCTTGCTACGCCGCTACGGGGCTTCAGGGATGGCGCACGACACTGCGGCCAGGTTACCAATTCCTCGAAATTCAGCTTTTACCCCGAAAACCGAATACATGCCGAATATATACGTGGACATATAAAATAGCAGTACGTTCCACATCCAGATTTTTCAGCATTATACTACACATACATGCAGTCTATTTTACGGCAGTCAATAGTGCACATATTGTTCCACGGTTTGCATGTATGTATGTGTTACTCGCGGATGATGTAGTTTTTTTTTTTAATATTTCGCCTAGCAAGAAGAGGTTGTGGTACCGTGCCGATCGCCGTTTGGTCAGGTCAACATGAACATGATACTTCATTTCTGACCCATTAAATTAAGCTCCTCAAGTGAGGGCCTCCCGGATAGTAGGATCATCTTACAAGGAGTGTTCTTCAAAGAGTAGCGATTACATATTGGTTCGTCGAGTTGCGCGAGCGAATGTCTTCAAAGGCATGTTCCGAGGGAGGTGTCGAGCTCCTCATGTTAGGAGCTCCGGAACGTCTGCCGCACTTCTACCGTGGGATTACTCAACTGCACGGTATCCGCGTAGTAAACGGTCGATAGACTTCGCAGAGTTCACATATATTACGATATTTGATTTTTTCGTGGACGCTTTCGGGATGCCATGTCCACCCACCGGCGCATCCACCGTCTCCCGCTAGCGTCCGCGGGGTTTCACGTGATGCCTTCTACTATGATAGAGGTTGCACTTTGTAGCGTTTTTATATTCCGGATGACAGAGCTCCATCACCCAAAATCGTCGAAAGTTCATTCTCATTTTAGATGTGTTTTTTCGTATAGATAGGCCACGGGTTTGTTCGTCGGATTGCACTTTCAGTTTGGTCACAATCGTCTTTTCGGTGAGGTATGGAGCTCCTTAATTGGGGAGCTTCAGAACCAAATTTAAATGGCGAACCTCTATAGACGTTCGCCTATCGTAATATGTGTCACATGATATATCACGACGAACCGCTGTATCCCGCGACATCTCATGCGGGTGCAAGCGCAAGAGACAGCAGTACCTCGGTGTGCCGCTGGCACCCGCAAAGATCCAACTTGCTATTCGCGAAAAGCAGCGACACGCCGCGGTATCCCAGGGTTGTTCTCGGGGGCTTGACCGCGCGTTTTCGCTTGAGCACCCAAAATGAGGGCTGCGGTTAGCGTAAGGAGAGGGCGCTAGGTTCGGGTTAGGAAAAGTGTCGAAACCCTCCACAATAAGAATCCTACGTGCACATACAAAGACTTATCATTGTGATATTCCGAACGCGGGCACCCTTGGAAAAACAATTGGTCACCGTAAAACGTACAATGAATATAAATAGCGAAAATATACAGAGGACATCATAGCCGAAGCCCCATGATGAATACACGCCCGAGAAAAGGCCGCGGGGTGCCTGACTAGCGCCCGCTATCGCCCGACGGCGCCTATGGTTGATCGTGGGTGATATAGGGCGAAAGTGGTATATCTTCGGCGGGGGGGCGCGAGTTACGTGCAAACTAAGTCGGGCTGTCGCGTTAGCCTTTGGATGCAACCATGAGTGCGCGCACGGTTGACCCCGAAACAACCCGATATCGGGCATCAACCGGTGTTTATGGTGTGTGTAACTTGAAGAGTGGTACATACGAGTAGTGGTATTATATTTTCGTTCTAAACAGTATTGAGGGGTCAAGCTGTTATACCTTACTAGTAGGGCCGAACAAGTGAACAAATACCGCCCCCGTTGTGTACAATACCGTTATATAATTCCCGTTTTATATTCGTAAACAACGGTTGAATGAATACGTAGTAAGTGTCAGGTTTTCAAAAATGTCAAACAAAAACAAGAGTGTTGTACGAGCTGGGCCAGCCTAGACTATGTAAATGCAGGAGATTAACCACGCCGCGCTAATTTTTACTCAGATGGACGAGAAATTTTGACACGGGGTTGTTCATGCAACAAACAACACATTAAGAGCCGGACCATT
>JBBMKB010058781.1:4587-15686 GCA_037833945.1 Alaria marginata
AGAGCGCAGTTGACCGGTAAGTAACATTTACCAGTCCAAACGAGCTTACAATTTAGTGTTGTTGTTGTTGTTGTTGTCTCCATAACTCGCATAATCAAGTCCGTGGTCACGGGACAGGTGTTACGAGGGTGTTTCCAGTACATTGCATCCAGCGGGTTAACATATCTCGTCTAGCCGAACAGCCTAGCAATAGGTTACGGGTACAGAACAAACGACACATACGAAGGGTGTCGTGCGTCTACTTTCCCCCTGTGTGATCGCGGCTGGTACGTTCAAACATCTGGCGCCCAGAATAAATGGGACAAAAACACATCACCGTGGTGTGGTGCCGTTCAAACGGTAACTTGGAATGGCACTCTGAGATGAACTTGTGTCGGTGGCGTGCCAACAGCGTGAAATATCAACCCAGCGGTATCCGAACCCCGTTCGTGCTGGTGATTCCTGTCCTCGTTTGATGATTGTCGGCAACATTTTGCTGTCCCATACGTTTCATTAATCTAAATCGTGCACAAGATTCGGTTGCAGAACAACGTGTCGGAAACATTCTACTCTCCTCTCTCCTCTACGTTTCATTCATATATCGTGCACAACATTCGGTTGCAGAACAGCGTGGTGGCATGAAGGTTGGGCCACAAACTCCTCCAGCTCTTTTTTTTAGCCGGTCTTGATCCGTTCGCTACGATAGATGCCTAAGACGGCTTCACGTAACTATCGTTTACAGATAGATATGTCAGTGCTTGTTGAGCGAGCAAATTGTGAAGACGCTTTTCGAAACATACTTTTGATGACTGGCTGTCAAGCCGTTGCCACCAAACATTTAAGTGCGTATTCAGCAAGGATATTATAAAGACGTGTTGTCAAACACCGGGTCGATGACTGGCAGTCCACTGCTGCTACCACAAATGAAAGACATTTCAGTGCTAATAGCGGCCATGCTACCGTCTCCCTCGTCATAACAGGTGCCGTGTCCGCGGATGATTCGACCGTCCACATCGAAGGGACCACACATTTTTTAGACAACTTCGCAAACGTTGGAGGAGGTGAGGGTGGCTATATGCTCAATTGGAAGGGGACGTCATGAAAGAGAGCACGCAGGAATGCCAGCAGCAGCAGCTCATACAGGAATTATCATTACTGGTACCAGCGAGTTTGGCCGCAAATACGTCAGACTCTCGCACAACGTTGGTTGGGCGGCCAGCACATCGCGCTAACGGCATGTCGACCTCCCTCGTCAAATAATATACAAACATACGCGCATAGCACCAGGTTCAGGAATTGTGTCCAAACGTGAAACTCCAACAGGCGCCCAGTCAAACACGTCAGTAACACAATCCCGACCACGTTGAGTCGAGGCGAGCAGTTCGGCTGCGGTACCAAGGCGTCGTCTAATCCTCCGTCAGAGTTAGCGTTGTTTCGATCGCTTGGCTGGTGACATACTTGGTTCACAAAGGAGAATCAACCGGCGCTCGGCCATTGTAATAATACCAAATTGAACCTCAATCAATGACACCGACTGCATTATGCAACATTCAAACGATTACTACTGCAGATAGAGTAAAATCTTGGATATGCTCCGGATGCGTGCTGCAATAGAGGTATATTGTTTTGGCGAAAACTACAGGTCTTACTGACGAGACTCCTTCGCTGAGAAACGCGCTCATATCGCTGGAATGCCATTCGTGGGTTAAAAACGTATTCCCTGTCTGCTTAGGCTGCGGGACTATTTATTCATCAGGGTGCCCTTTTGTGTAAAAAAACAACAGTTCTTGGTGATATATTGAGAGAACCTCTTCCTCCGTAAAATGCGTCGATAAGGAGTGTGAAAGTAGTGTGAAAGTAGTGTAGTCGCAAATCACGATACGATAAACCACTTGTCTACTGGACGAGCCCAGCCTCTTCGTGTCCTTCGAACGTAGACGGTGTTTCCGGGGCGGGGGGGGTTCCAGTAGCTGGGCCCTCCCGAGGTGAATTTATATTGTAGTCAGGGGCGCGCGAAAGCCTAATATCCAACAAGTAGAGGTTGTCATATCGAGCTTCATGATGCACGTGTACATCCGTACGGGCTACTCTCACTGTTTGATTTCCAGCGCGATTTGTGTTGTACTTTGGCCATGGGAGTGTCCACCATAAGCTAAACTTGTAGTATTGTAACTGGGTTTTGTTCTGTCAGGTATAGCGCCCCTTTCTAAAAGGAGGAGCCTCAGAAACGCGATTTGTACATTTGAAGAAGCCAACCGCAAGCTCGCTCGTGAGAAGCGTGCGGGCGCATTTCATCGGCTGTGCAATCCGAATGTTCTTTGGGGTGCAAGACAATCATCGTTCAGAACTGAACACATGTGCGGGAGCGGTAAAGTGTGTTGGGCAACGGTCTCCGAACAGTCGCCATGTTTCCCACACGTGTTTGCAGGTGCCTTGGAAGCTTATGTTGGATCCCAAGTTACCATCGACGGAAATACCACCTTCGCTCATAACTCAGCCGTTTCATATGGAGGTGAACAATGGCCTGTACATGGCGGAGTGGTTTCCGAGGGGCTGTGCTGGACATTATTGTATCGTGTGACGCTTTTCACGATGGAGATAGCAATGGTTGGCCGATACGCATGGCTGACGAACGAGGAACTACCCACACTCGATGGTATACCGTTTGGCTAAGCAGAAATGCTTCTTACGTACCTAGGCTATGACATTGGGTTGGGGTAGGTTGTACGTTCATGTTTCCCAGGCGCATTTTTGGGGGGGAGGCTTGGAGTCCGTCAGGTCGGTGGCCTCGGAAAAGAATAGTGCACGCCTTCCGTGCCATCTGTCCTACATACGGTATATGGTAGTTGTATCGTAAAATAACGTGCATCTAGGATGAGGGGTTGTAGCGTTAAATTTCCTGCACGCTGTAAGCTGAAAATGGTACCTAGCTGTTACTACTTGTGCTGCGTTGTTCCTTTGCAGGAAGTGTCACCTTAGGTATTAGTGACTATTGATAAGGACCTTCAAACTCTCTCGAAACTCGTACGATTGCATACCAACTAAGGCGATAAGGTCCGATCGCGCCAGTTTGTGGATCTAATGCTTGATTCACTAGCAGCGGCCACAACAAACGCTTATATTCTGTTGCTCTAGTTTGGGTAAACCTTACGCTAAAACTCTCGACGATATTCGCGAACAGTCAATACCTACATACTTTGTCTTCACGTATCCAGGCCGCTTTCACTACGCGGTAAACACGTTTGGGAAACTTCAGCCTAACTTGACACTAGATTTAGCCAGGCACGTCTACGTTGCCTAGAATATTAAAAGAAAAAAAGAGACTACGGCAGTGGAGCCGCTTTTAGGACTCGCACCAATGATGATCCTATGTCTTTGCTAATCGTAAGATTTTGTAGATGCTATCGAATGAGGTACAGAGCCACTTAGGAGATGGACTTGCAGTCAGTATTCAGATTCGGGGTACCCTCTGCCCCAATACCGCAGCGTTGCCGTTTGTATGTTCCTAAAGGGTTGTGTGTTGACTCTCCAGAAGGCTTGATGGGTGGGCACAGCACGCGAAAATATATACAGGGCAAATATATTCGTAAACCCTGGAGGACAAACGGATGTACCCTGGTATAATAAGTAATTTAACATTTCCAGCTTTAGTGCAGAGGATGCCGGGGGGGTGTTGTCGCACTTGCTGTTGGCGGGCTAAAAGCTGCGCCCGGCGTAAGTAACTCGTAGAGTATGCTGTTGTGACAACATGTTTTGTCTGCTGGGCATTGCCCCTACTAGCTATTTGAGAATGGCGTTTCTCGACTATTGACACATTCTGAACCAATCACGGGTGTTGTTACGGGTGTTTTGCTTTGCCTGTGATCGCAGGAGCCTTGTACGTTGAGCATGGATGCGATGTTAGCATCGACGGCAGCGCCTACTTTGCGAACAACTCAGCGGTTTATCACGGAGGTAAGAATGGTGAAGAAAACTTTTAAACATCACACAGATCAGATTACTTTTGTTTTGTGGTCTGTGTGTTTCTATCGCCGGGTGAGGGCCTATTAATTTAGATAATCTACCACACCGTCCCATAATCGGATCTGTACTTTACAGATCCTGTAAAACATACCGTGACCAGAGATATACGATCTGTACTATCTGTAGATCGCGATCTGTCCGAACAATGAATCATTTGAGATGTTTTACAATACTACGTCTTAAAGGAAGGGCGAAACAATTACCCCGCCCGACAAATTGCTTACATTGCCGTATGTCTGCATCGTATAGACTGACACGTGTATGGTGTGTTAGACTCGACAGACGATAACCCCACACAAAGCCCTGCCCGATCTAAGCAGTTGATACTGGTACATTAGTTGCCCTTCGTTGGGGTGTTTGCGGTTTGTTCTAAAATTATGTCGCTGGGCCATGCCACCATAGAGGGGCTGCCCTAATGTGTTCTTGCTCCAGATGTGGAGAGATACACGTATCACCTATCACATCGAACACCCGACAGGATCCAGGACACGGCTGGGAGATCACTCTTCGGGTCTCGGCTTTAAGCGGCTCGGGGCGATTCACGCGAGGGGCTACTCTATGTACTTCACAGTCCAAAACGCCTGCTAACGTTGTTCGGTTTTGCGATGTGCACCGCCACGGGGTTGTTGCTGCGTGTTACCCTAAGCTAACGAAAGGAAGTGAAGACCAGGGTGATTTTAGCGAACCTCTCCGCTGAAAACGGGGTTAATTCCCCCTATCGTGGCAGCCTCGATGACAGTGGCACTTGTGTTGCGCGAAACTCTACAATATTGTTGCGCGTAACTCATTGAGCAGTCCCATGTGTGTTACTAAGGCAAATGACGAAAATAACGGCAACGCGTAAACGAGATCGCACAAAATATAGGAGAAGTCTCCTCGCTGAGGAACCCCGTCTACCGTAACCTGACTACCCTTCGGTTGCCTTCTGATCGCAACAGCGCTGATTTTATTCTGTTTTCATAGGTGCTATGTACGCAGAAGCTGGGTGCGTGGTCAACATGGACGGGAACACACATTTTGCCGACAATTCAGCACGTTTTCGTGGAGGTAGGACGAGTACTTGCGGAAGACCCCCCTGTTCAAGAGCATGCCTGCCGGATCACGCCCACAGATACATGCCGTAAAGTTTGCATAAAGAAATTTGGGTTATCGACATGGTCGGCAACAATACGTGACACACGCCTTCATCTATACAACAAACAACCTGGCCAATAGCACACAATTCGAATGCTTCCAACACCTAAGCGGACGTCACGCGCATCTCGGTTGACCGCGACAAGCGAACGCACGTAATTCAGGGGTGCGCCGCTTCAGCTGAGACATTCAGTTAAGGGGCCACTTTGGTCGATTGTTTATTGTTATTGGTTGTAGCCGAGTACACGTTTCTGTAGAAAGGGATTCAGCAGAAGAAGCATTCGTACTTGTAGTATTTGTATTGTTACCGTAGGAAAAACGCCTTACAGAAACATGTACGGAGGACGGTCGTGGTATCCCGTTCAAGGATGAAGCGACATCACGGGGCTGGTATAGGCATTGGCTGTGGTCGAGGTTTGATCGGCGGTATATGTGCAAAAGCTTACAGCGCGCATTTGGTTTAAGGACCCCATACGTCTTTGTAACAGCTGAAGCTTCGCCTCGCACCCGCGGCCCTTGAAACATAAAGACTGTGTACTTGCAAGCAGATTGGGACCCGGGACGAAACTCTGTGTTGATCCGTCCCAATTTCCAGAAACTAGAATGGAGTGCAAATACGTACATGCCAGTTTAGTCTGCCTTGCGAATACCCCCAATTAACCGTCTAAAAACGTTAGACATTGACGTAGGAATTTGGACTGGGCACTTAAGCCCGTCGATGCTCGATATTCCACTACTTCGATGGGATGTGTGTCGTCTGCCTATATACCAACCGACCTAGCACAACGTAAACACCAGCCACAACGCCAACCGCGTCGACCGCATTGGGCTGATCCTAACCGCAGCTTGACGCCAAGAAAGGGCGTGGACAAACCAATACGTTAAAAGTGATGGTTTCCCCGGGCAGGTACTTTTCATGCTTCACTGGACTGTCGGTAATGTCTGGAGGGCGAAACAGCCCCATCCACATTTCCACAGTCCAGGACCCCGTCATGCACACGCGGTCTTAGGCGGAATTCTTATCGCGCCGTGTCCATCTAGTAGGGGGCTAGAAACACATCTCATTCAGGCGGTTATCATGAAGGATATGACACCCTGCGTATGGTAATATTACTTTTGTCTGGACTCACGTTCGATCACAAGATATATATGCTGTAGACAACGTCGATTCGCTTTCGTTTTTCCCGTGCTCGCAGGGGGCATCCACATGACAGAGAGCAACCTCACCATCTACGGCAATGCTTCATTCCTGCATAACTCAGCTGGGACTGGAGGTAAGGACACATGCACACATGCTACAATGCCCGTTTTGTTTTGGGGGTCCTCTCTTCAGGGCTTTCTGAACCTCACCCACCAACTGATTTTTGAGCAAACTGAAAGTACAACCCAATGAACATACCCTTGGTCTAAGCATACAAAAAATAAAGCTGACTAAAAAACAAGGAGGTTCCGACGGGTTTGGGGGTAAGGAGCCCCGCCATTCAGAAACGAAAAAAACCTAAAAGTTCTACCACTCTACCGTAGAACCCGTCTAAGCAAAGGGGGCAAAGTTAGTAGGAACCTTGGCATCGTACGACTTGCTTGGTGTGACGAGAAAAGCCTTCGCCAACAGAAACGGTTTTCGTTTTGGTTGTACCAGCGCTATGATCCACATTGTTGATGTACCAACCTCGGTCTTCGACGACAACTTAATGTAGCATCAAAGTTGGGTTCCCACTGCCGATGAAACACCGCCAAACGTTATGCACTGCGCGCGACAGACACGGGCCTTGCGGTGCAAACGCAACGTACACCGGCGCATTGTTTGGCAGCCGACATAATATGTATGGATCATGGGAGACAATCGAGTACCAAGCTCATACACGAGTGCAGGTGCTTTAAACGTACGTGCTTGGTCGGCCCCGGGTGTACCATTACTTGGCTGTCGAGGAACACGGCCCATGACTGGATATCCACCACACGTCTAGTCGGTTTGAAGTAGGGAAGTTTCTTCCTTTCCATTTTACTCTGACAGATTTGGAAGTGCACTGCATTGTTATAATCTGGATGCGCTGCGCTGTGTTCCTTGAGTGTATCATGCACGTGTGGAGAAGGGCAATTGTGGGGATCATGGGTTGATGAGGCAATCGAATAATAATCAGCTCCACTATAAATGCGTCTCAATGTATCAGCTTGAGGTTGGGTCATCAATTCGGTATGGATTTGGTCGTGTACTGCCTGCAGTCATTGTAAATGAGTGTGTGACTCTATCCAACCCTGCAGCAACGATTGACCGTCTTTAAGAAAAAACAAATATCCCGTCCGGCTTCAACGGAGTGAGCGTTCAGGCTCGATTCGCAGCCAAGTGGGTCTCATCGAGCCTGTCGTTGAATCAGCAGACGGGCACCGTCTGGCACACCTTAACAATGTTCCCACAAATGTTTACTCACAATGGTACATCGGCCCTGTGCCCTCCGTGACCAACAAGGAATTGATGTTAGCTTTGAACACCAAGCAACCCGTGTAAGGCCACCACTCATAGTAAAGACTGCTAATGAAGCACCTTACATAAGTATGTCAACCATTACTACACGGTGAAAACAGTACTATGATCATCTAATACGTATCCTTAACGATTTACCGCTCTTCTACGTGTTGCCACGTGCTCGTACCGGCTTTGCGGCGCTGCAGGCGCGATATACTCGGAATGGGGAAGCCTAATTTTTTCTTCCAGAGGAACCGTGTTGTTCTCGGGGAATGATGCCACGACCGACGGTGGCGCGATATCGATGACAGCGCCAACCGAAGTGCAAATTACCAACGCTACGTTTGCGTCGAACACGGCGAAGGCTGGCGGCGCTATCTCCTTGGAGTCCCCTTACGAAAATCGAAGAATATACGAAAACTGCTTTTTTTACGGCAACCTCGCTACGGACGGGGGCGCGGTGTGCTTGAATGGCGGTGCAGGGCTTGACTACTTTGTGCACTCCGTCTTCCGCGACAACTATGCAAGTAAGTAAACCTCTCGCCTCTACAAAAAAAAAGATCGCTTTGAGGCATTTTCCTGTATGTGGTTCACATTCATTCGCCTTTGATGAAGTGCTCCGGAGCAGAAAGACTGGTAGTATGGCTGTCGCTAGGAACTCGCACAGGAGAATAATTATTAACTGCGTTGTCGTTCTCCGCCCCTTTGTAGATGATGGACGGTGGATTATGCTGCTGGTGTGGTTGTCTTATTGAAAGAATCTAGTCCGTGGTCACAGGGATGGTTCTAAATGCAGCAGTAGGGTTTTGCACACTCCTCCAGAATATCACCGTGTATACATATGTACACCTTCATCGCTACATAGCCCCAGACACACAAGCTTTCAGAAGAATGATGCGTGTCGAGGCTCTGACTCTGTGATAAGAGCTGAGAGTGGCACCGAAGCATCTGTGACGATCACTTGTCATGAGAAGAAAATATAAGATAGTTTGGAAAAAGGCGCTTGAGGCCAAAAGGTAGAAACCAAAGAAGAGACGAAAAATAGAGAAGAAGAATGGAGAAGTAAGAAAGGAGAAGCAAGGAGTAGTAAGGAGTGATCGAGGTGGGCGCGACCGTCACCTGATCATCCCGGGATAATGCCCGTGCAACGGGCAGATGTACTCTATTCAGGTTGTCGTGCTGGCCGACAGTCTGTCCTAGAGTAACGTTCCTTCCAATGTTTCCTGCAATGTTCCCTGGTACTTGTGGCAGTAAGCCAGTTACAACGTGAATACAATACAGCAGCGAGAAGGAATAAACCAAGTCTCTCCGCGTATTGTAATTCCCCGCATCTAGAATAAGATACTTCTTGTACCCATTGGTAGTGACTACGAATCAACTAGATACAAGTGGGCTGCAGAGTCCATATTCCAATACGACCCCGTTGATGAGAAGTCAGTAGCTAGAGAAATATGATACTCGAAATAATAAATACAAATGGTACGACATATTCAGACCTGTGCAGGAACAGCTGGAGTATGGATGTAATCGTGTCTCAAAATACGCGTGGTGTAGTTACCAGCGAGAAATAGTCCACAAAAGAAGCGTAAACCAGTCTGCTGGGTGTTCGACACGCCCCCTGAATCGATATCTAGAGTTACATGGTTCCGAAGAAAGAAGAAAACTGTGGACGCTCGTCCAGCACAGCGAAAATGCGTACTATTCAGTTTGTGTATGGACGTACGTACTAGAAAGAAAGTCTACGAATACAGATAGTACGGCAATGAACTACGGGTGTAGTCGTATCACAAAAACTATACTCGTGATGCTGCCTTGACGATCGGCGAGCTATATCCTAGAAAATAAAGCAGAAGAAAGTATCTGCTGTACGCATACTGCGCCCCCTCAATTGGATCCTAAAACAAAGAGGAAATCGAATGTTCCCTGCATCGTTTCGCGGTACTTGTGGTAGTAGGCTAGTTATAACTTAAATACAATACAGCAGTAAGAAGGAATAAACCAAGTTTCTCCGCATAATGTAATTCCCCGCATCTAGAATAAGATACTAAGTGTACTCATTGGTAGTGACTACGAATCAAGTAAACACTAGCGGACTGCAGAGTCCATATTCCAATACAAGAAAATAGCCGGGGTCTTCCATCGTGTCACGAGCGCCAAAGCCTTGGTGGGTCGGACAAGTTGGGGCGTGTCTATGGTAAAGAGTACGTTTTTAAATTATCTCAGCGCAGTGGGTCGGGTTCGATAGGGCGTGTATTCAATACCAGGTAGTACGCTTTAGAATTATCTCGGCGCGGATCCAAACACGCCACAGGCATTGCACGGGCTAGGCTTGGACTCGAACTCCAGTCCGCGTTTGAGCTGGAGTATATCTTCACGTATCCTTTTCGAACCGAGCTACTGTAAGAAAGTTGTTGAATATTCCGTGTTGCTTATAGTAGCATAGTCATAAACCAAACCGTTTTCGCTACGTAGAACACATTTTTTTCAGAACCACAATTGTTGTTTTTAAACGTGGTTGTCTCGCGTGACGCGTCAGGCAACGGAGGGGCAGCCTACATCATCGGCACTTTAGATCTCGCGATCATCAGTACGAGCTTCGTGGCTAACCAGGCCGAAGAGGAGGGCATGGCAGTTTTTCTTGCTGTACTCTCGGAGGCGTCAAGAGTAAATTTCACGAACGTCTCATTTGAGAATAACGCCTACCGATGCCCTCTTGGTCAGTATGGCTATGATGATACAAACCAGGTGAGCACATGTCGGGAGCGGCAGTGGTACTCAAGTGACCAGTGGCTTTGACGGTGTAGACGCATCGGCACTTGGCCGCGAAGCACATACAAGAAACACGCGTTTTAGTGTAATACACGTATGAACGGCAGTCATAGATAGTTGAAAAGCAATGAACGTACGTTGTTGTTCGTACACCCCAATCGAAGTACACCACCCTGTGAAGCAAACATTGTACCGGGCTGGACATAGTGTACGATAGGTCAATAACCCGTTATCCGTATATACAAGGTTTAGTTTATCACGACATTTGACCGTAGTCCCATACCCTAGATCACACCCGTTGCCCACTCCTGATGCTGCTGCGTGTCCTTGAAAACTTGACAGAATGTCTCCCGTTTTAAGACCGTATGTCAAGGATGTTCGACGGCCGCAAGCGAAATCCCGGACGGTGTACAGATGATCAATAAGCGCGGGACACCGGCCTGTACAGAGGTACCGGAAGGGGCCATAGGCTTATCAAGTGGCACTACCGTCGAAAGCATAACGCTTGAAAAAGGGTATTTCCGCACCTCCAGCGCTAGCAGCACCATCGTCGAGTGCTACCGATCCGAAGCCTGCGAAGGGGGTAACGATCCTGCCAAGTACTGTGCCGAGGGCTACGAGGGTGCATGTGAGTACAGGATACTACAGTATTCTTTTACGCCGCCGCCGATCATTCAATGTAAGTATTGGGTTGGATGAGGCCTCCTGCCCAGAGGCAGGTGGTCCTCGC
>JBBMKB010058892.1:0-29713 GCA_037833945.1 Alaria marginata
GGCTGGCTAGATGGCGGCCAGAACTGCGTCGGGATTGCGCCACGGCCACGGCTCGGCGCGGCATGGGACCTGGTGTTTTGCGGGTTGTGGCACCGAGCCTCCCTACCCATGGGGCAAGGTGGGCCTGAATCGCTCTGGACAGCGCTACTCAAATACAGACAGACAGACGGACAGACAGAATAGCAGCTTTTATATAATAAGATATCTAATCGCAAATACGAACAAAATTACTACAATTTTGCGGTGGACTCGTATTCAATCCCAAAACTATAATTCACTGGGGTGGTTTTATACAGAGCAGGGTGACTGTTTTCGACCTGAAAACACCCTCAGATGATAGATGACGTAAAAATGCACGATATGACTTATTTTTCTTTCGAAAGGGGGATATTGTACTTGCCATCAGATCTGGAGACAAATCGAGATTTCGTCACGCTTTCTCGCCCACCTCGGCCTGCCCGGTCGCCTCGGCCGCCTGGGTCATGGGCTCACCGGTGGTCGACTCTTCCGTCTTTTGCAATACAATCACAAAACAAGAGAGAAAAAGAGAAACATTTTATTTGTATTTTAACGTCAATGTGACATGGACATACCGCGAGCACTGGTTTAGTGTGAAGAAGACAAACAATAACAGACACGCACCTCCTTGTCAAGCCCGAACTTCAGGCGACATACCTTCTGGATCTCAAGAAACGCCTTCGAGTCGACCCGTCCGCCTTCACCGGTCACCTCGGCCATGCGCCCACTGAACCAGGCCATCATTTCTGCGTCCCGCGCCCATACCCCACCCCGTTCCGAGTGAAGAGAGTCTATTGATTTCCCCTTCGATTCCATGATGATTTTGGCCATCTCCAGCGCGCTCGACGAGGGTATGTCCACAGGCTCTCCCGTCTCACTGTGCTCGAACTGCGCGCAAACCGCAACAGATCCATACACACGTGTCCACCCTCTATCCGCCAGATACTTGTTCTCCTGGATTTTTCCCAGTCCATAGAGGGGCCTTCCATTTTCGTGCATGTAAGCATATAGCAAAAACCCGTTGCCAGAGAGGGAGGCGACCAACCCCGTGTCGGTCTTGCTAGATACCCTTTTAAGCTCTGCGTCGGTGAATCGGGCGATGTCTCTCGGGGAGTCGAGACTGTCGTAGCCCTCTCCCGTGCCGTCAATCTTCAGCAAAGTTTCATAGCTCTTCCCATCGTCGTACTCCCGGACTGCGAGGGTCCCGTCCGCGTTTCGAGCAACGTAGTTCATGCTACGACGTACACGAAGAAAATTGACGTAAGGATACAGCTTGGATGGCTGTGGTAAAAATCTGATTGTGAGCGAGAGCAATCGAGAGAGACAGAAAGCAAAACCATCTAGTACATACGGCACCGACCACGGACACACCTTCCTGTTCCACAAACGCTGAGTCCTGCTGATTGGCTTCTCACTGCTGTTCACGGATCTGCCCCGAGGCAACGGAGGGCAAATGAGCAAATCACCTTCCATATCTGCACTGTTTACATCAGCTAATCAGAACACAGCCGAAAAGGCAAATCACGCACACCTGTCGTGCGTGCGGGAGATGTAAGAACAAGCAGATGTGAGCAAATATTCGAGCGGTTGAAAACAGGTTGGGTGAACGCGCCCTCATACCGACTTGTGTGGCACCACACTCCGCACTGACCACGCCTGCACACTTATACGCTCATGGTGTACATGTTTCGGTCGCCCAACAGCACAGATGCGGAAGAACGACTTCTGTGTACGCTACAGGAGGTGTAACTGCGTATGTTCAAGGAGGGGCGGTATGAAAAGGCGGAAACGTTTGCTAGGCGAGCGCTGAAGATCTCGGAGGCCAAGTTCGGGGTCGATCATCCACATGTTGCCGTGACGCTTCGCGAGCTGGGTCTATGTCGGCGGAGGGCGGGGCGGTCGGGGGAGGCGATACGGTTGTTCAAGCGAGCGCAGAATATCTTTGAATCCAAGCTGGGGGCCGACGATCTGCAGGTTGCCAAGACGCTACACGAGCGCGGTCTGTGTCTGCAGGATTCACGATGGCTGGAGGAGGCGGGAACGTTGTTCGAGCGAGAGCTGAAGATATTGGAGACCCAGTTGGGGGTCGACCATCTGCAAGTTGGCTCGACACTCCATAAGCTGGATCGGTGTGTGCGGAATGCGGGGCGGCCAGAGGAGGCGGGGGTGTTGTTGGGGCGAGCTCTGAAGAACCTGGAGGCCAATGTGGGGGTCGACCATCCGATAGTTGGCTCGACGCTCTACGAGCTGGGAATGTGTCTGCAGGTGGCGGCGGGACGGTTGGGTGAGGCGGAAGGATTGTTGAAGCGAGCTCTGATAATCCTGGAGGCCAAGCTGGGGGGCGACGATGTGCAGGTTGGCTCGACGCTCTACGAGCTGAATCGGTGTATGCGGGTGGCGGGACGGAAGGGGGAGGCGGAAGCGTTATTGAAGCGATCGCTAAAGATCTTTGAGGCCAAGGTAGAGGTCGACCACCCGCAGCTTGCCTTGACGCTTCGCGAACTGGGTATGTGTCTGTGAGAGGCGGGGCAGCCGCAGGCTAAAGGGTTGTTGAAGTGAGCGCTGAAGAGTTTTGGGGCCAAGCTGGGTGCAGACGATCTGGAAGTTGGCTCGATGCTCTACAAGCTGGGAATGTGTTTGCGAGATACGTCGCGGCCAGGGCAGGCGGACGGGGTGTTCATATTATCGCTAAACATCTTGGAGGCCAAGTTGGGGGCCGACCATCTGCTGGTTGCCGAGACGCTTTTCGAGCTGGGTCGGTGTGTGCGGGTGCCGGGGCGACCGGAAAAGGCGGGGGCGTTTTTCAAGCGAGCGCTGAAGATCTTGGAGGCCGAGTTGGGGTCGACCATCCACGGGTTGCCGCGGCGTTGTACGGGCTGGGCGGGTGTGTGCGGGTGGGGGGGCGGGCGGGGCAGGCGGAGGGGTTGCATAGACGAGCGCTGGAGATCCAGGAGTCTACACTGGGGGCCGAGGATTATCATGTTGCCGTGACGCTTTTCGAGGTGGGTATGTGTCTGCTGGAGACATCGCGGGCGGGGCAGGCGGAGGGGTGGTTCAAACGAGTGCTGTCATTTTATGTGGCCAAGCTGGCGGTCGACGATGTACGGATTGTAGTCACGCTGCATGAACTGGGGCGTTGCGTGCGGGAAGCGGGGCGGCTGGCGGAGGCGAAAGCGTTGTTGAAGCGAGCGCTGAAGATCGAGGACGCCAAGCTGGGAGTCGACGCTATGCAAGTTGGCTCGACGATATTCCAGCTGGGCATGTGTGAGCGGCAGGCGGAGCGCCCGGAGGAGGCGGTAGCGTTGTTCTAGCGAGCGCTGGAGATCTTGGACGCAAAGCCGGGGGTTGACCATTCGATGGTAAGCACAGTGCTTTACGAGTTGGGTCGATGTGTGCGGAAGTCTCGGCCGAAGGAGGCGGAAGCGTTGTTGGCGCGAGCGCTGAAACGTTTTGAAGCGACTCTGGTGGCCGACCATCCGATTGTTGTCACTACGCTGTACGAGCTGGGCCTGTGTGCGCGGGGGTCGGGGCAACCGAAAAAGGTGGAAGCTTTGTTGAGGCGAGCGCTGAACATATTGGAGGCCATGTGGATTGACCATCATGACCAGTGTGCGCGGGGGTCAAGGCTGCCGGGAGAGGTGGGTAGGTGATTTTGGCGAGCGACGGAGATCACGGAGGGTATGCTAAAGCGCTTTAATCCGCAATTTGGCGACGTGCTGCACCACCTGGGCCAATGCGTGAGGGGACAGGGGCGGCTGGAGGAGGCGGAAGGGTTGTTTCAAAGAGCGCTAGCGTACAAGGAAGCCGGGTTGGGGCCGGCGATCCCGCAGTGGCCGTGACGCTGCGCGAGCTAGGTATGCTTATGCTTCGTGTGGGGCGGTTGGATGAGGCGGAGGAGTTGTTCCGGCGGGCTCCAGGTGACCAACGCCTGCTGCTTCAAGCGAACGCTTAACACGCACGATCTTGGGCCTGGCCTGATGTTTCAAAAGAGGAGGGAGTTGTTGCCGCGGAACCACACCCCCTGGAAACTTCCGCACCGCTGATTTGGATGAATTGGACGATGAAGCGCAGGGCTAACAGGGAAAAGGTGCTCTTGAAGGCCCAGTTCAGGTGATTTTTACAGGGTGGATGGTGTGGAAATATTTGTTTGTCGTTTCTATCTTTGTGTCCAGCTTTCGTCGGATTTTTTGTAAGATGTTTGCCGTACACTAAGTTCCCAAGATGCCCTGCTTGATGACAATAGGTACAATGGCAAGCTTGGCACGCCCTTCTTCGGGGAAGAAACGTGCGACGAGCAAGGAGACGGATGAGCATCGTCACTTGACGAGCTGAGCGGCAGATTGTGTTCGGAGAGGGTTTCGGCCAGCTTGTCACCGGAGTCGAGACTGTGCGTTTTCGTCCCATTTATTTCGGACGTTGATACACCTTTTCAGAGTTTTAAGCCTTTCGGCGCAGTGTACTCCACTTTTTTCAGTGCATATTTTCGGGAAGCCATGTGCTTGTCGTCATGCTGCAGCCAGCCAAACTTTTATGTTGAGTAAAAAATAAAAGATGATTAGATTATTTGTCGAGGCCACCTGTGAGCTTGCTCTCAAAATTTTACCAGTCAAGAACGACGATCACCGCCCTGTCATGTTCTTGTCCGGCTTTTTGTCGCACCTTCTGTTTGAAGTTGTGAAAGTCAACTCCTGGTACTGTACGAACGGATTTTCTTGCGCAAAGTAGAACTTCTGCTCATCCAATTCTCTCGAAACAACTCGACCGCCCCATCATTCCTAAGGAGTCGGGCCATGCGACCAAGGGTTTCAAAGTCGGCTACCGGGGTAACTGGCCCCTTTCCGTTGATTTTGATGTACGAGACGTTGCCCTTCAAGTCTTTTTGAAGCTGAGATGCAATGCATCCTGAAAATATGTCGGCCTCGTTGGTGGAACTTCGCGACTTGCTTGCAGCGATCTTCGCCTTGTGTTCTGCGGAGTGTTTTTTCTTGTTTGCCATGGTGTTTTTTTGTCGTATGAAGGTCCTTTCGACACACGCCTACCAATCTTGAGGGATAACTTTTGATCGCCATAAACAAACAAAGCCAAGCCCTGGAAACAGGGCACATCTAAATCTCGACCGCACAATGTTTCCGCCACTAGGACAAGCCCTACAGTAACGGCCCGCTAATAAGAAAGCGTATGTACCTGACACATCACTCAAACAAACAAAAAAACAACCCCGGCAAACAGGATATATCAACAATCTGTGCCGATCGACCAAACATCAGCTCCGCGAACATGTACCCCAGGTGACACCGCAGGCTGTCGCAGTGCGGACCGTGTCGATCCATGTCGCGCGTTGGTTTTCGGTTGGTCTTGATCGGAGAAAATGGCACCTGTGCGATTACTTCATCGATGTATTCGTCTTCCTGTCTTTCATGTCTTGGCCGTCCCAGTTGTCCCCGAGGAAAGGCGCGTCGAGCTTTCCGTTGTACCTGATTTTTGCCATGAATGTGAAGCGACCGTATACAGCTTTAAACCCAAAACGCCAACCCTTCCCAAATCGGGGCAAATTCGGAAACGAATTGGATACCGCAAGGCGTTCTCATCCCTCCATTTAAATTTTGGTTCACCAGTCAACCCTCTGTAAGAAATTGAACTTTTTACAAGAACGGCGATTACACAACAAAACAAACACAAATAACGTACCTGGTCAGGGCCGCCTGGAGCACCTTCGGCCCGCTAGCCCTGTGCTTCATGGTCGGCAGCATCCTCCTCAGCGGCGTGCCCGTCGCGCGAACAGCCACCTCTTTTTCCGCACCGGGCCACGCCCAAGATACTGCGCGAACAGCTTCCGCCTGGAGCAGCAGGCGTCGAATGCCCTTGTTCCATAGCCGCTGTTCCATGTTGGAGGGGGAACCCGCGGCGAGCACGTCTATGTGTTGAAGTGGTGTCACCAGCTTGCCTGCTATGCGGACGGCTGATGTCGTGTCCGCTCTGTGGGCGATGAGCATTTGTGCGATTTTGAAGGCAGAGTGCTCGACGTCGTCACTAGAGCACCTCATCAGAGGCGTCCGGCCTCGTACGTCATATATGTTGTCGACGTAAGGACGTCCCTGGTCGGTTTTCTCCTGCTGATGCAGCAGAAGGAACTTGACGGATGCCGGGCGTCCGAGCCCGCTGGCGGTTCTGAGGTTGGCCCCATTGTCCACCACTCCGGCGTTTGTCAAAACGTCCATGACTCCGACATTTTCCATGCCGGCGGCCATTTCGAGTGCATACCCACCGTAGCTTTCTCCTGCACTTCTCTGTGTTCCTCCACGGCGCAGAAGCTCGGGAACCACATCGATTCGGTCGTACCGGGCCGCCAGATCCAGCGGCACAAGGGGTCTCTACCAGTTGTCCCCCACGACGACGGTCAACGATGGGTCCGCCCCCGCGCGAAGAAGCATCTCGACCGCGCAAAGGTTTCCCTTTTTCGATGATATGTGCAAGGGGGTCCACCTCTTACTTCCGCGGCTGTTGACCTCTGCCCCTGCTTTTACCAACACGGTCATAACTGCCGTGTGCCCGTGGTGCGCCGCCACGTGAAGAGGCCTGTCTCCATCCATGTAGTTCTGTTCGAGGTTGGAGCCGGCCTCGATCAGCATTTTCGCGGCGTCGACACTTCCTTTTTCGGCAGACACACACAGAGCCGTCACACTGTTGTCACACATGACCGACACACTGGCTCCATGTTCCAGAAGAAGCCTCATAGCGAGCAGGGCACCCGCTGCTGTGGCGTCATACTATCCGGCTCGGCTATCAGGTCGAGGTCGTACACTTTTGATTTCAACAAAGACGCCACTGGGCGACGTTTTCCATCGCGCGAACGACCGTGAAGCCTGTTGAATCTTCCACGGGCCCACTGCTGTTGTTTTAGATAGCGTGCGGAGATAGCGAGACAGACGTGATGCGTTAAATAAACGGTGCACCGAAAAGGGTGTGACGTTGTACACTACAGCACGGAGCTCTACGAATGATAAAACACACCTTCTCCTCTGGTGAACGGCTGCTGCCCCGGACCATGCTAGCCACTGTCGCCGCTGTTGGCCCTTGTCCCCTGCCACCACTCTCATCCGTCATCGCTCACGCTGCTGTCGCGTACCTGCCGCTGTGGCTGATGCGGCGTAATTCAAAGGGGGGCTCGATGAAGAATGCTCCGTGAAAATGCTCACAACTACCCCTTATATCAAAGTCATGCGATACACGTGGCACCCGTGTCTGCGTTTCAATTGTGCGTTTCACTCACCCTCACTACCACAGGGTGTGCCGTGCTGTTAGTCAGGTAAGAGCGACACAGGGGTGACGTGTGTATGTGTATATGTGAGGGAAGCTTTGCATATTGTTGTATCGCTTTTCTTGGATCCCGGGCGCCATAATGTCAATCGAATCATTGGGTGACATGCTACCGCCGTTTTTGTAGGTCTCGGCGCATTTTCACAGTCCTCGTGTGGGGCACGCGCCACGTTTTTCAGCCACCGGCACAGTCGAAGCCTAGAAGCAGCAGGTGCAGGAGCACTACACCGCGCCCCAAGACGTCTGCGCAGAAAACACAGGTGTGTTTCTTCTCTATCTCACTCCCTCTCTCTCGCGTGTTTTGCGGCCGCGCCAGGTGCAGCACGGCACGCGCGCATTTTGTAATTTTGAGATGGCCAGCAGCGCATCGTCACATGACGGGATCGCGCAGGAACAACAGCTGTCCATCCCCCTAGTGTGCTAGAGATGGATTTGGTGAACGGGGGGAGTTGGGGTGATAGATTTGAGTTTCGTCAAAACCTCGTTCGGCGTGCGTCATTCGTATGTATCAGGATCAGGCAATTTTTCAGTAGCGGCGCATAAAAAAATAGAGGAAAGTTGCAACGTGTCCCGAGGGGATATCTTGGCGGCAAGGACTGCATTCGTCACCTCGTTTGTTGCACAAGTTGACCAAGGAGTAGCGGGAGATATGTTCATGGCAACGACTGTTTTTTTACCTCCATTTGTTGGTGTTGTTGCCCAAGGAGCTGACCATAAATGTCCCGTCAGCAAATATTTTTCCAGCAGGTCGCAAAGATATGCAACCGTCCTCAAAAAGATTTTCTACACCCCATGCGGATCTGTGACTATTTACCATTTTCTTGTACTACAGGTTGTTTTCCCGGTTCACCGTTCGTCTTCTCAGTATCCTCGCACAACCCTCTTTCAATTGCACACCCTTCCCCCCAAAATACTGATCAGAAGCACGCCGCGCGCGACCGTCCTCCCTCAACAACAGTCCCCCTTTCGGTGCTGCTCGGATCGTGCGCTTGGATCTACAGGGATATTTCTGCTGCTGGAGAGAGCGAGGGCTTGTGTCCTGTTCTGTATTTGCGGGTGAGAGGTAAGTGGCGGGTGTATGGTAGTTTTGCTCTACGCTGGGCTGCTTATTGGGCCGTAGGCGGTTGCTCTCGAATGCAGTCTGAGTGCGGGCGCGCCCAGCGTTCGTATGCTGTTCTGTGTGGTACTCTGATTGCTGATTGCAGGTGCGCTTGGTTTTCGTAGTTTTGCAGTCGCATGTGGTGCACAGGTTTTGCCACCGTTCGCCACGGTCAGCCCCTTTCTCCCCACCCCTCTTTCTGCCAAAATCGCCTGAGTTCTTTGCTGCTGAGCATCAGCCTCCAGGGCCCTTGTTCGCTACGGGAAGCAGCAATCGGATGGGGAGACGCACGCGAAAAGCGCAGGCGTCAGATGTAGAGAAGGTAAGGCTCCGGGACGACAGTTTACTGCTTTCTCACAACGAACACCTGCATAGGAGCTTTCACACGTGCTGCAATATTCGAAATTAACAGTGCTATTTACGCTCGCGTGTTGACTGAAACGATCTATTGCTCAGCAACAAAGAGATGGAAAGAAATGCGACCGGGGCACGCAATCGAAGCCAGAACGCAGATTCCGGACGCATTACAACCATAGGAGGCCGGTTTCTTTAACACTCGTTATCCGGGTGTTTTTCTGGTGTCTTTGTTTGCAAATTCCTCGTAGAAGGCGTGCTGTCATGAAACGTGTTCTCCTCCGGCCACTGATGTTCTTCTCACGGCACAGCGGGCCGTTTACTATATTTCATCACGAGTCGAGTAAGTCATTTTGGTTGATGGCGGGCCTATCCATGTGTCTCGTGTGTCAAAACAGGCACCAGACGCCATCACGGAGGATCAGACCCCAGTGGGCGATTCGCAACCTCGTGTCGAGTCAATCGGGAGCAGAGACAAGCGGAAAGAGATCCGCCTTGAGACAAAGGATGTCAGAGGAATCGAGGTTAGCAATACTTAACGCAGCTTTAGGCATTGTCGCGTTCAAATCCCACGAACGACACGATTAGAACACGTGACCCTTTCGCCTACTTGTAATTTATTTTTTTCCCTTTCCCTGTTTTCTCTTTACCGTTCTGTTCTGCGTCTGCCGCGTTGCTCGCTGTACGGTACGATAGCCGCTGCCTCTTGCCCTCCACTTGCGATTTTTCTCATTGGAAGAGTTGGTGATAGCCCTTGCCAAAGCGACTCCCAAAATGGAATACTTGGAAGATTTGCACAGAGCGGGGCAGGAAGAGATGATGTACACTATCGAGCAGGGTATGACTTCTCGCTCACTCGGCCCGAAAGAGGCCTGTATGACGCTGAAGCAACTGTTTCTTTTTTCGTGTGGGTCGGGGTGGTCAAAGCAGAAGCGCACGGAGTACTGGCGATCCAACATAAAGCTTGCTATTGTTTCGGGGGCTGGGTTGTTTGTAAATGAGGTTTTCGACATGAAAAATGAACTCGCTGTGGAAGCTTTCGAGTGGATGATGCAGTTTGACCGCAACTAAGTTTTCACCGCAACCCACTGCCTCATGCTTCCAAGGCATGTGAACAACCCAAGTGTTAGTGGTGGATGTGTGGAGGAGGAGAAAGAGGAAAGTGTGGGAGATAAAGGGGGTGGGGCTGTAGAGAAGAACAGAAAGGGACCCGATGAAGAAGAAGAGTGTGGTTCCAGTAAAGTTTAACAGAGACTCATCGCCCGCCGCACTGGCCGCGACCCTTTCTGCGCAAAGTCGTTAAGCAGTCTTGTAACACAGCTGACTGGACTCACCACACTCGAGGACGTGCTCAAGTGTGTGAAATGCTTTGATACACGATTTCCACTTTTGATCCCACCTCCTGTACCCTTGGAGTTCGACACAGACGTACTGATCAGGTGTGTAGACATCCTCCGTATTAGAACTGTGATACTCGAATACCAAAAGCAGCTGAAGAACCTCCGCAAGAAAGTTGTTGTACTGCCTGAGAACGATGACGAATAGGAAGAAGAGGACCCGGAAGTGGATGCGCTGCCACCAGATGACGAGGTGAGTGCGAGTGGCTTTTTTTTTCTTGTTGAGACTTACTGACGGATTTCTTCAAGCTTTGTCCACCGAACCGTGATTTTCTCAAGTTTTGTTAAACGAACCGTGATTGTTTGTTCACACGTGATACGCCCATTTTCACCAGGAACTGTGCGGCGACTCGGTCGAGAAACACATCAAGCAACTCGTGCAGGAGTCGCCGCGATCCTGGCAGTTGCAGCACCTAAGAAAGTATGGGTTTTTCGTCACGGAGAGTGTGCCGTTCTAGCATGTGTGCATAGCTGAGGCCCTCGCAGACTCAAAAGCAAGAACGTATGACAAGAGTTTCAAGAAAACAGGGTCAAATGACTGGAACAAGAGATGGGACGACCATAAGAGAATTAGCTACGTTGTTCGTGATGATATGCTCAACCCGCTGATTTCCAAGCCTGTGAAGAGGGTGATGAAGGGATTGGGACTGCTCAAAGTTATCGGTCGGAAGGGCGTGGAGCGCGTAGTTGGTGACTGTGCCGCGCTCAAATTGTTGCGAAGGCAGAAAGAGGTCGTACAGGGAATGCATGCAGATACGTCACCACGTGCCGATTGGGGTCATGATGTGGCGTTCTCAACGATCACCGCGGGATCAAAACCGGCCGCCTTGGAGATTTACCTTATGTCGTGGGATGGGGGAAGGGGGTTCAGTAAGGTACCTGTACGAGTCACCATTCCGCAAGGTAGCACCATCGTTTTTCACAATGTTGCAAGGCACAGGGGTGTATCCTATTTCATCGACGTTCTGAGATTGTTTGTCTCCTTTGTCGTGAAAGCCGCCTCTGAGCGTGCTGAGGAAACAACTAGTGTGGTAGAGACGTGGCGGAGCCCGGAGGCAAGCGCGATTTCAGTCGATGATTGGATGAACAAGTTCGAGAGCTTGAGCCTGTTATCGTAGTAACGGCTGTGTTAAAGACAATTTGTCTCTATTTCCCCCAACGTTTCGTTTATGGGTTTGCGCCGGTTTGGCAGCCGGCCTGTAAAACAACTTGCCCGGGGCGGTGGCATTTACCGAAAATCACCCCACACTTTCAAAATACAAGACTAGATCATCATTGTTGCTTTCGATCGGAAACACAGATCGAGCTCTGTGTGTTTTGTGCACACAGGCAGTCTTGGACCCGATAGAAATGCACCAAAGCGCACCAAAAACAGACAATAGATAAAAGGTGATGTTTTCTTTCGATCGGAAACACGGATCGAGCTCTGTGTGCTTTGCACACAGGCAGTCTTAGACCCGAAAGAAATGCACCAAAGCGCACCAAAAACAGACAATAGATAAAAAGGTGATGTTTTCTTTCGATTGGATTCCTTTTTAAACCACCCTTTGCGCGATAAACATTATTGGTCCGCGCTTTTGGAGGAATATAGTTATCAGGATCAATATCCTTAAATCCCCTCAAGTGTAATAAACCTCCCGTGTGAATGGAAGGCTTGGCCGTTCAAGCTATGCAACTAAGCCATTGCCCGAAGCCTACATTAATCAGTGGTAAACTGTTGTACACGCCGGACACCTCTTTTGTTTTTAAGAGATTATGCAGTGGACAGACCATAAAGTCTGGAAGCGCTTTTTTTTCGTCGTCTTTGCTTTTATTTTCGTAACAACCAAGTTGCAATCACTTCAACACAAGTGGGTAGGCCTGCGCCACTGCGCTTGGAGGTGGCGTTTTCTGTGTTGAACCTACTACTGACGAGTTCGTGTGCACAAAAGTCATACGAGGTCACCTCGGGAAGAATGTTCAGGCTAAAATGGGCACATCCATCGGGCGAGGCACCCATCGCTTGCATTCTCATCAAGTCAAGTATGTTGGAAAGTTAAATGTTGCTGGATTTCAAACCTTACGCCACACATTGCGAAACCACCCCTCTTCATCCAACCGAACCAGAAACGCGACGACACCCCCGAAACCATCAATCCCCGCCGCTGGGTCGACCTTCGTCGCCTTGGCTATGCATCCGAGCTCTGCCGCTCCCGCCGCAGCCAAATAAGTAAGAAAGCGCATCGGGCCAAGCGGTCTATGTGTCTTGATCGGCAAGTCACACCAATTCGACGGATCCGAAGGTGTACACGTTACCACAGCCACATGTTATCATACGCGATCTACCATCCTCGTTTAGGAAACGTTTTTTTACTTCGTCGATGGCCCGAGACTGCCCCACAACTTCAAGCCTATTGCCCTCTACGAGCCACCCGAATTCCCACTGCCCACTGCACCACGCTTTCGCTCCCCTAACTCTGGTGTAGAAAAGATCAGAGAAACACCCATATCTTAGCTCTGGAGCGTCCGTGTACGGGAATTCTTTTCGTTCTTCGAAGAATTCCTTCTTTTCGAACATTAGATAGCGTTGCTGAAATGCAGAAATAACGCGACGTCGGGACGAAAACATAGAGTCATGTATTACTGAAATGCAGAAAAGACGCGACATTAGGACGACAACACAACACAAGCGAGTACACAAAGCCACGGAGCGTGTAGTTTCACGCCATCTACTATATCATCTGTCACACTTACCAAATCCATGCAGTCCATGTACCACACCCTGTCCTCTCGAGGCTCCGTGATGCGTGGCACGTTTTCATGTTTTGCTATGAGAAGCGGGGGCAGCCATCCTTGTCCGGCAACGTTGACGATCTCGCCCTCTTTTTTCTCCTCCTCTTGCGACACCTCTCCTACATCGCCTCCGTAATATCCCACATTGGTGGCGGAGCTATCTCCCCCGCTGTCGCGACCGACATTCCTGGTATTCTCTCTCCCCTTGCCTTTGTTGGAACCAGAAGTAGGCGCTGCCGTCGCTTTCCGCTTTGCCTGCTGCACCGGGCTCGGCTGACTGCGCTGTTCAACAAAGGACCCGTCATGGTTCGAGCTGCCCACCCCGCTCCCCGCGTTGGCCGCGCGACCTACATTTCTGGTATTCTCTCTCCCCTTGCCTTTGTTAGTACGAGACCCACCCGGCTGGTGAGAAGTAACAAGACGGCGTGACCGAGGGGCATGAGGGACAATTAAGAGTACATTAACCAACACTCGTGCGATGAAACGGCATGCGCCTGGGCGCCTAAGCTACTTTGAAGAAACTGAGCCTGACATTTTTGAATTATTAAGAAAGCATCGAGGCTGGACGCGTCCGCGAGAATAGGAAAGCTGATGTGTACACAAAACAATAAAACACAAACGAGACCACACACGCGTCAGTGTAGAGGGAGACGGGGGCTATTAAATGCGGCGTTGTTCAAACGTATCGGACGCAGGCGTGGCTCTCCTCCCGGAGAACTGCCAATTGTGGGCTAGAAACAACAGACCGTTTGTCTGTAACAGGGACGAGAGTGCGACCGTCAATATGACCAAGTGCTGCCGCGCAAGTCTTTGTGGACGAGCACGTCCACCGACCCTCTGTCGTAGTTCTTGAGTTTTGTTTTATGCTTGTTAGCACGGCCTTCAGGCCAAGGGCTCTTATACGGGACAACCGTATTAAACCCAGACCTTTTATGGTCTACAGGAGTACCCTTTTAGGAAAGTGTCGGGGATTGCTGTGCGTTGATCTTTTAAAGAAAGCCAGCCTCGGACCCGTGGTCAGTTTTTTTATAATCGGGCCGGTACTGTACTCGTACACGCATGTTCCTACCACACCAGCCGAGCGACGCGCCTCTCTTTCCCGCTTCGCACAGAGCACGACGCCTGAACAGCCTTTCAGATGTGGCATCAAAATTCTGTGATTATTTACTTCCTGAACAGCCTTTCAGATGTGGCATCAAAATCCTGCGATTATTTACTTTAAACAATCTTTAAACAGTACGAGACCGAGGCCCACCAGAAGACCCGTCAACCACCTCCAATGGGTTCTGTAGCAAGCGCTCTCCGTTTGTCGTCCGAATCAGATAAGGTCTCCATCAGTCAGAATCGCCGGGAAGGTCGCCGGGAAAGTCGAATACTCCGCCCCCTACCCCGTCAGCGTCCGCAACACTGGACGCTTCGGTGCCACCTTTACCGCCCCCTCCGAACCAGGGTACCGAGATCTTTTTGCCTACTCCCTGCCTCACATTCTCTTCCGTCCTCAGGCACATCTGCTTGGCGAGTTCAGTGTACGCGTCTGCATCCAAGCCCACCGTCTCTGCGACAACTTTGTCAGGCGCTACGGCAATCTCCCCATTTTTCAGAAGCGACTAGAGTTTCTTGTGCTTCCACATACTCTGCATTGAGGAGTGCTCTCATTTTTCCACACCACACCGTGTCTTGTACTCGATAAATGGACGCTTCTGCGTTTTAGCATCGGGGTAACCGAGTGAACCGGAGTTTGCCGAAAAAAAAATCATCATCGGATCGGCGTTGTACTTGGCATCTTCCGTCATCGGGCTCGTCAGCTTGTACGTCTTATCGGGCCAGGATCTGGGTGCAAGCGATTTTCTCATGAGCTTTTGCAGATTTTCTTCACCATCTGGTTGCAAAGGATCGGCTTCGCCGGGCTCGAGTGGGCGTATGGGGGATCCGTAGCCCTGTCGAACACGGTAAATCAAAACGGTGGTAAAGCAAAACCCGGGATCAAAACGTTTCTCGAAATGATATGCATTCAAAACAATATACACCTAGGTTCATTGTTGTCGGTGGTTGGGGGAGGTTGAATGGGGAGTGCTTTGGAAACAGCAAGACGGTGGGTGTTTCTCTCTGTCTTGGTACAGTACCGGTCCGATCATAAGAAACTGATCACGGGTTCCAGGCTGGCTTTCTTAAAAAAGATCAACACACAGCCACCCGCGACACTTTCTTTCAAAGGGCACTTCTGTAGACCATTAAAGGTCTGGGCTTAATACGGTTGTCCCGTATAAGAGCCCTTGGCCCGAAGGCCGTGCTTAAAAATCATAAAGAGAACCGCTAGCCGACTGCGGAAGTCTGCCAATGCGTGCTCCGGGAACAGGGTACTTTCTGCGAAATATATACGTTTGAATAACGTCGCATTTGGATAGTCCCCGTTTCCCTTTATAGAACATCCTGGTGATCCTAAAACTCATTCGCATGGGTTATCTTCGACATGTAAAAAGCCGATTAGGTGCCGAAGTCCACGCAGAAGAAGTCAGTTCGAATATCTTGGGCGAAGACGGGAGTGACACTTGTGTGGTGCCATTCCTGTTTCATTCTGTTGTGTAAACATCGACTTTCTTATTCCCAAGGAAGCGCCCGGCCTCGACGCTTTCTCAAAATCTCAAAAATCTCAGCCTCACTTTCTTCTAATCGACTTTCTTATGAGCGGGCCGGTAGTGTATGACCGGTTACTGCCAGCATTGATCACCAACGCCTACAGACTCTTGTCCACCAACCTGGGGTGCAGGCTGCTGGTGAAGCTCCTGTATACCCCCACCATCCTGCTGCTCTGGCTGCTGCTGTGGCCCTAGCTGCGGTCCCTCCTCCGGCTGCTCTGGCTGCTGCTGTGGCCCTAGCTGCGGTCCCTCCTCCGGCTGCTCTGGCTGCTGCTGTTGCTGCTGCTGATGTTGCGTCTGAACGGGAGCTTCGAAAGGTGCACATTAACTGCGTCAAAAAACATGCGACAGAAACGGCGCGGCTTTGGTAGCCTTCAGTGTATCACATACTGCTGGGATCTCAGGCTTGGGGTTTTACCTCCACCTAGTTCAAATTAACTCGGCTTCGACCTGCGGACTACCCACACACCTTACTATCCTCTCTGATCAGGTCTAGCATTGAGGTATCAAAAACGCAGAAACGTGGCATACTGGGGTGGAGAGTGGAGGACATTTCGGAGCATGGTCGATCGATCATCCCTGTAGGTGACAAGATGAGGTCAATTATTAACAAGAGCAAGCACCCAGGAGACGCCAGAGCCATAGCATGGAGGCAAATCGGCCGGATAAGGCACAACATAATGTAAGATTCGACGATGAACAGGATTTGTACAGGTATCTGCCCTCGCGATCGGTCCCGCTACTGTTGTACGACTTTTTGACACATGATGACGGAATGAAACACCGGACTTCCCTGTTATTTGTTTCGCAGCTCTGGGAACAGCGAACCCGACGTCGACAAATTTATCAAGAACTTGCTTCGAGCATGCGAGTGTGTCGAAATCGAGGAGAAGCGTCAGGAGAAGCAGTAGCAGCAGCCGGAGGAGGGACCGCAGCTAGGGCCACAGCAGCAGCCAGAGCAGCCGCAGCAGCAGCAACAGCCGAAACAGCCAGCAGCAACAACAGTAGCAGCAACAACAGCAGTCAGCGGCATCAGCAGCAGCAGCTGCCAGCAACAGGAGCAATGTGGAGCATCTGCCTCTTCTGAACCTTCGTCCCCGTCTGGGTCGTCAGTCCCCGTCGGCGGTGGAGCAGCTGGCGATGAGGATACCACCCCTGGTGCCTCTGCTGAACGTTCGGGTGGTGGGGCGGGAGGCGCTGGCGCTGGCGCTGGTGGTGACGATAGTACGTGGTACGCGAATCACGTCAACACTCTATCCCGCCTGACAGAGAAGGGTGGTGAATTGGAGCTGAGGTATTTCTTCTTTGGGTTCTCGTTCAAGGAGCATTTCGAAGTCAAGACGTATGTGCTGACGCATTCCATGAAGAATACTCCAGAAATACCGGATGATGCGAACACCTCCCTGTTGGACATGCCAGGGGACATGAACCACTCGGTGGTGGGGGCATCTAACCAGCTATCACGTTTTCCGGTAAACTACGCCCTACGGAAGACGTGGGTGGTCGATGCTAATTATCGTAAGCACATGTCCACACACAAGGCTTTGGTGGGTCAACTTCAAGGTTTGGGTGTAGAAAAAGAGGAGTGAATGTGGTGTCTAAAATTAGTGGCGCTCAAGAAGATGGGGGAATCTTCGGCATTGGATGATCTGCGGCGTACGAAGAAAAGTCACTTCAATGCTGGGAGCCTCGGCGCCGGGTCGGGAGGCGCGGGAGGCAGCAGCTCCGGTGGTGGTGGAGGACGGGGACGCGGTGACGGCCATACGAGTTTGGCGACGCTGATGGGGGCATCGATGCCGCTGAACATTGGTGTCTTTCCTTGTGCGAACCTGGACGTCGTCGACGAGGATGTTCCCATCACGCGTTTGCTACCCATCTCTTCGAATAAACCGAAGTAGCTGCGAGATGCATCCAGCTACTACGATTTTCCCTCATGCTTCGAAATAACTATGGCGTTGAAAAACTACAAACTCGGCAGGATGTACGCCGTTCGACGGGACGATAAGATTGCCATGGTTATACGGCAACGCATGGGGCAACAACTCAAGAAGACCCTCAAAGGAGAAAATATACCAGTGGAGACGTGGCTGACGCGTCTGTCTGACGCGATGGAAATAATCGAAGCCAAGGCGGTGGCGGGACGCAGAGGCTTGGCAAGCCACATCACCAAGAAATTGAAGCTTGCAATAGCGAGCGGTGAAGCTCAGAAGAAGAACAAAAAGCAGAATGGCGCGTCAGCGTCCGATGGACACGCAGAGACGACTGATCCCGATGCAGCGGCCGCTGGAGAGAAGGACTGCGCTGCGCAGGCTACAGAGGTCAACCACAGCGAGTGCAGCACGGAAAAGGATGTCAACGACCATGGTCCCACAAGAGACCGTGATGCCACCAGGGACCATGGGAATAACCATGATGAGGCAGGTGATGGTGACTCGCCCGCTGTCGGTGGAGACAAGAACGACGGTGGCGGTGCTGGTGGTGCGCTCGCGGCCGGTGGAGACAAGGACGGCGATGGCGATGGCGATGGCGGCGTTCGCGACGGTGTTCGGGACGGTTGTGTTGACCGTGGTGCGCTGCCGCCGCTAGAGAGGAGGACTACGCTGCGCAGGCTACGAAGGATGATGGCGGTGCGCCCTTTCCCGATGAAGACAACCACAGCGAATGCAGCACGGAAACGGATGTCAACGACCATGGCGCCACAAGAGACCGTGATGCTACCAGGGACCATGGGAATAACCATGATGAGGCGGGTGATGGTGACTCGCCCGCTGTCGGTGGAGACAAGAACGACGGTGGCGGTGCTGGTGGTGCGCTCGCGGCCGGTGGAGACAAGGACGGCGATGGCGATGAAGGCGTTCGCGACGGTGGTGTTGACGGTGGTGTTGGCGGTGGTGCACCCGCGGCCGGTGGGGACAAGGACGGCGATGGCGATGGCGGCGTTCGCGACGGTGGTGTTGACGGTGGTGATGGTACCAATGAGGAGGAGGAGGCTGTGGCGGCCGGTATCAAGAGGAAGGCTCCGGTGGCAACTGGTGCGTCGTCTGGCAGCGGCGGGTTGGACAACACAAGCTCCAGGCGCATCTCTCCCTACCCCATTCTTCCAGGTTTCCGCGGGCTGCTGAGAACCGAAGGCGGTGGTGTTTTCGGTGGCGGACGCGTGTTTCCTAGCAGTGGATGAAGTGGCGGTGGCCAGGGTGGATCGGCTGGCACGGTCCGAGGCAGTGTGGGTGACGGAGTTGCTGGTGGTGGCGGAAGCGGCGCCAGAGTGGACACGGGTGGAGCCGGCGTGATGAACGGTGGTGCTGGGGGTGGGAGCACCGGTGGTGATGGCGGAGCCGTCGATAACGGCAAAGGCAAACAACCGGGAAGGTTCGCAAGCGTCGAAGAGGCATGTTATTATGTCGACAACGAAGATACCGTGACGGACAGCTACGATGAAGAATAACGTTTTCTCACTGTTCGTTTCTTTTTCGGCGGTGGAGGACTCACTAAGTGGTTAGAGGGGGCGAAAGCGTTTTTCAGGCGTGCACTCGAAAAAAAGGAGGACACGTTAAAGGCCGACGATCTGTGATAGGTTTTTCGTTTCTGTTCGTTTTACAAAGAATGACACGTCCAAGTCACACTGCCCGGGTTTTCACGAGTTGAAACAGTCGTTTGTAGTATATTTGCACTTTGGACACAAGTCGTTGTGCAGAACTTCAGTAAAGGAGAAATTTCGCATTTGTCCTGCACTTTAGAAGGGGAATTTTGAAGTAATGAGATGACCGCACGGGTCTAGTGGATAAGGATTTTGTTTGCGTAACACAAGGTCGTGTGTTCGAATCCCGGCTATCGCTTCAGTTAAGTTCTTCTTATCCTTATGTCTCTGAATTGATGCGGAAAAAGAGCAATTATAGGTATTGTTTGAAAATAAATTCGGTTTTGATTTGCTGACTGTACGAAAATTATTAAATAGTGGCTCGTATAAAAAAAAAACGCGCCCTTACAAGGGCTTTGGGGCCTTCCCCTCGGTGTCCTTCGGGGCATCTTGCAACGGAAACACAGATGATATATGAACAGGGCGATGGCGGTCGGTCCCAGAGTAATTGGGTTACCCGAATTGAAATGGGTGTTCCATACCTCTGCCCGCGACTAATCACCCGAGTCTCTATAGAGGATTCTACTGTTTCTGTAACACGAAAATTAGCAATTATGCAAGTTCTCCCATAGGCGCTTGACCGAATCTTTTTGTTGTGATCCGATTGGTCATTGAGGCCATTGTCGTAGATAGGTGCTCATGCGGTCGAGCCTGAGTTCTCTTTGTTTTGTCGAACGGCCGGCCGATGGCACTGTTTTTTAGGCATACTAAATAAAATCCAATCTTAAGCTTGGGAAAGCCCATGTGAGGACCCCTGCGCTGTAACCCTAACCCTAACCTTTACTCGACACGACTGTGCCGACAAAGTACGCGAGACTCGGGATGGTCTCTCAGGAAACGAGTTGGCTACCACAAGGCATTCTCACCCCCTCTGCTTCTAAAGTCTCAAGAGAGCTTCAATCTTATGTTGGGCACACTTTCGTGCTTAAGCTACTTTTACTGGAGAGATCGCATCCGGGCGCACCCTGTGAAGGGACAGGGAACAGACCTACACTTGGCAAACAAATCCGTGGTCTAAACGCTCCCGGCAGGTTTCGATTCTGCGACATTGCGATTAACAGTCTCACGCTCTACCAGCTGAGCTACAAGAGCTACGGGAGGTGGGAGCGCTTGTGTCTGCTTATGCCACATTTTTTAGAAGAGACTATAATAGCTGCTTCATCTACTGTTAATGCCGACGAGTAGAAACCTTGGGTTTTCATCGTTGCCGGTGACAACGTTTGCCTGTCACCCTATAGACCTCTTGCCAAGAGGCAGACGCTGTTCAACGGACGCGCCATCTGCGAAAACATGTACAGCAAGCTATGTGCGAAGTCATGCGACAGTAATGTCAACAGCGGAACAGGGTTGCAACTTTGGCTAAGCAACTTTCGCGCACGGGAGCAAACTCCGTAATTTTGGGTGACACAGGGGGACGCACCACCACCCTTATCAACCCAAAAAACTAGGCGCTTCTCGGGATGCACCCACTTAGAGTGCCGCCACCAACGCAACCTAGACGCTGATAAAGGGGGTGCCGGCGCTGCCGGTCGGCAATTATTGTCTTTAATTATACCGGGCAACTGTCAAACAAGGTCACTTCCAACCCAAAGCTTCTCGGCCACACAATTCCGCCTACAGGAAGCCCATGATATGGCGAAACACATTCAGGTGCGCATCGTCCTCATCGCCCTGTAGATTTCTGAGCCACGCGGCCACACCATCGAATGAGTTCCTGTGCGCATCCCGTCTACATGTCATTGTGGCGTCGTCAACTCTAACCTCCCTCTTAACACACATCAAGACGAAACGACGGCGACGCCAAGCAACCCAGGAATCCAGCGGGGCACTGTCCAGCAGCATGGCGAGTTCGTTCTCCCCCCATTCTATCACATCTCTAGGAGTGTCCTTGCCTACGTTGACGATGGTCTCATCAGCGCCCCACTGAAGCAGGAAGTGGGCGGTGGCGTATTGACTGTGCATGCAGGCTAAGTGCAAAGGGGTGTTCCCGTAAGTGTTTTTGGAGTTGACGTCCGCTCCCTGCTTCACCAGAGCTTCCATGAACTTAATCGAACCGCGGGCGGCTGACAGTTGGAGGGGCGTGCTGCTGCTGAGCCCATTCCTTTTTTCAATGTCGGCCCCGGACTCGACAAGTGATGGGATGCACCAGTCCATGTCGTTCTGAATGGCCTTGTGAAAGTCAGCACTACATGCATGCAAAACGTTTACCAGACCATTATCGGCATTCTCCCTAGCGACCTCCAGCGCTAGATGAAGCCACTTTGCCCAATTCTCGTCCGACGCGTTGTCGCTCATCATGGCGAAGATGTATGAGGCATGTCTGAGGATTTCCGTTCGGCCTTCGTTTCCCGACATAAACGAATCTGTTGTTTCAGGGGTCACGATCACAAGAAAAAAAAGGGGAAAAGCGTGAAAAAAGCAGCGAAAAAATAGTGTCCCGGGCGAGATTCGAACTCCAGTGGCCAGGTGAAGTTGTTTTTCAAGGTGACCTCGGTCTGGTTTGAAACTACTTTGCCTAAGCAACTTTGGCGCGCCTAGGCCGACCAAACCAAAAAAGCTCAGTAATCTTTTGGGTTGTATGACTTCGCTTCTCGGGAGCTTTGGCCGCAGCGGTATAAATAGCAACCGGCCGCACCCACTTTTGGTAATGGCGGTACATGCGCTCGACATCGGCAACTCTTCGTTTTCGCAGCGTCCAACGGATGCAGGGGAGGGACTTTTGCAGCGAACGTTTTACCCCTGGGGCGGTGTGACACATTCAACTCAGGCACACTCCGGGGACATCAGTTATCGCACCCCCCGCCTACACCAGACCGCGCGCAAAGACCCGACAGTAAAATATGTCGTGTGATTATCAAAATGGAATTAATCATCAGGGGAGCCGAGCAGGCTGGCGTCAAGGTTACAGCCGTCGACTTTTCTAACGAGGAACGATTCGTGACAGGCCTGCGCATCGATAAGCTACTGAGTTCCACCGAAGATGACAAGAAAGTGGCGTATGTCACGCAGGGGGATGCCAACGTCACCAAGGTCCGCTACTTTATCAACGAGTACGTAGACGTGTGCCTCGATGGTTGCTCGGATGCCACGTATCTGCCGGGTTCTGTCTTTATCACTTGGAATTACAAGATGAGAGCCAGTTTGCAGCCACAGACTGTGGAGCATTGGAGATGGTATTTTGGGAACGATGTGCAGGATGAGTGTCACTCCTGCCAGAAAACAAAAAAACAAATGATGTTTTGGGACAAGTACACGTGCCCGTTTTGCCCTGCTTCGCTGTGCTCGGAATGCGTCACGTTCCCTGATAGTCATTCTCTGAGGTGTTAGCCTAAACTTGTCGTCGCCAGGTCGAGCAAATGCTCCAACGTTCCAACTTTGCTATCACTGATGTCGGAGAATAACAATAGGTAATAACATAATTCAATGTTGTGAGACCACGAGTAGATGTTTGCGAGTCTCTCCAACGAGTCCAATTCTTTCGTGAGGGACACGCCGGGGTTTAGGGCGAACGCGTCCGAAATGCATTTGGCTAAACTAGTAGTTGGAGTGTCTAGTGTGTACCACAGAAGTATGAAGATTCCCTCGGAAGGAATCGTAAACGCATCTGTCCTAGTCATTGTTCCCATGCTTGCAAACAATGGTGCAGCGTGCAGCGTGATGGGGGTCCCGTCGCGTTTTCATTTCGAGCCAGCAATTTGTTTAATTTTTTCTGCCACTTTCCCACACTTCGTACACCGGGAGTCACGAAACATCATCTCGACTGTGTACACGAAGTTTGTTACACTAGGATCGAGGTCATGTTGAACCTGTGCCTCGACGTCCAGAAATCCCAAAGCTAGTCGCCAGGCTTTGGTTGGAAGCCACCAGTACATCTGCGAAATGTTTGGATACTACCTCGTCGTCAAACAGCACGTAAAATCTTGCATCGGCTGTCCTTTCTAGTGCTTCTGATAACACGTGTGATAGCTCTTTCACTTTCGCGACGAGTTTGACTCGTGGTATGTATTTCACCGATTTAATGAGAGCTTCTGCAAATATCTTATCCACTCCACTCTGTCGTCGCACGAATTTTTCAAGTATTCCCGTATCGCCAGATCTATCGGGAAGTTGGTCGAATTTATCCATGCCTTGCGTTAGTGTAAACAAACATTATTTATCTGGGAATGTTGCCTCGACGTAGGTCTTCCATGTGCCCGTTTTATACATAGGGAACGGACAAAATTTTCCCTTCGTTATTTCCTCCAGATTTTCCTGTAGTTCTAGTGGACTGTCGCAGTTGAAAAGAAGGGCTCGCCGAAACGGTCGCGACGTACCGTCCTCGGCGACGATGACCGGGTTCAACAAAAGCCTCGCATGCACAGACAACGTATTTGGGAACTTCAGGTCGGTGTACAACGTGGCAAGCCACAGCGGCCTACGAACCCCATAGCTGTTGTTCGGGCGACAGAATCTGCGGAAAATCGCATAAACCTCGCGCAAATCTACACCTTTTTGTTTAACCACCACGTCGTGTAGAAACGCTGGGGTTGGTATAGGGTAGGTACCGGTGGTGTAAACACGAATATCGCTCAGCGCATTTGTCCTACCTATAAGGGGTTTCAATGTGTGGTGAATCTTCAAAATAACGGTGGGACTGATGTACATGATTGCCAGATGAAACACGTAAGGCGTCTTGTCATCACAAGGATTTTGTGCTATCTCCTTTGCGTTCTGTGTCACCTGAGATCCCGATAGCGACGCATCGTCAAAATATATATAGTGGGGCACGCTGGTGTTGTGCGACGTGTACATTGTTTTTTCGTTGCAGATGAAATCCACAAAATAGGACAGGAGGTCGTTTCTACGACAAGACAAAAGGAGTAGAGCAAGAAAGATGTTTGATTTGTACACACAAGGCCTTGCGTTCTCCACATCGTTCGACGAACCACCGAGGGTGATGTAAAATCGCTTGTCCGGAGACTCCAGTATAGCTCGGGATATCGACGACGATATGCTGTTGATGTCCCTTTTCAGCTTTTAAGCGGACACCTGCTGAACGGATTGCAGGACGGCTTCGAGCACCTTCCCTCCAAACTCTGACTCCCGTTTCTGCTCGGAAATGTAGTCACCAATGGCACTCACTATCTGGGCATGGTGGCCAATGTTGCCAATTTCTCTCTCGAAAATGTCTACACCCGAGTTCGTGATGGTCGAAACAAGTGTTTCCACTGCGCTCATTGTGGTTGTTGCCAACGTACTCTACGCGCATATTAAAAAGCGGCAAAACTCCGCCTGGTGTGGTCGCACCCGGCTGCACCCACGTTTGGTATCGGCGGTACATGCGAGCGACGTCGGCAACCCTTCGTTTTCGCACGGTCCAGTGGATGTAGGGGAGGGACAGGGGGACGCACCACCACCCTTATCAACCGTGGCGCGCTTCGGCTTGTGCCAACGCGCTCAGAGGTGGGGGGTGTTGGTCGGGCTTGAAAATTAGGGTATCGGTCGCATACGGGGGCACCCATTTTCTCTGAAGGGAATACGCCTGGCAAAGGTGATGAAGGTGGCGCGTTTATTTCCCTCCAAAAAATATGTTCGGAAAACTCATCTAAGGCATCATGAACGTCATCGAAAGCATGGATGGCTCCACCGTCCGCGTTGACAACAACGCGAAAAAGGGGATCGCCATAGATACCGTGCGAATGGTGCTTAGATGTAACTCGGGAGCGGCAAACACTTACTTAACCTGCCTGTTAGTGACCTCGCCGGAGTTGACCACTCGCATTGGTCAACTGCGAATCAATGGAAAAGGAAAGGTCACGCCAGTCGCCGACGCCAAGACGCTCATCGAAATTGTATGGCTGCTCCCTGACAAGAAAGCACGCGAGTTCCGTCGCCAGTCATCAGAGAAGGTGTGCCGTCTGCTCGGCGGCGACCTGAGCCTCGTGTCCGAGATCAAGGCCCGCCACGCTATGCTCCAGAGCACCGAACAGGGGCGCGCGACCCAAGAAATACTCCTACATGGACGCGAGGAGGCGGTCGAAACATTCTAAGGCATGCCGGCCGGTTTCAAGTACCTTGCGGAAAAAGACCGTGCAGAGTTTGCCAAACGGATGTTTGAGCAACAACTCAAGGTTGGCGAGCAACAGCTCAAGGTTGGCGAGCAGCAGCTCCTTGGAAGCACGGTGGCACTCAAACGGAAACGCTGTGACGACATGGTGCAAGCATACAAGTCACTGCAGGACATTGGTGTGCTTCTGGACGATCGCATTATAATCGAGTTACGTGATAACGTGACCATACTCGCGAGGCAAGACCTGGTCATCAACGACGCGGTGGCCATCGCTACCCCGCTCCTATAAGACTCGACCACACCCACACACGAGCTCGGCGCTGCGCAAAGGGGCGCGGAGACAGGCATCGTGGTAGTGTCCTCCAAAATTGGGATAAGGGTCCCCTAACACATGTCCGGGACGGTTGGAAAAAGGATGAAGAAGTTGTACATAAAAAGGTACGACCTAGCAGCCGATTTTGACGCTTTTGCCAAGGGGCAGACGCTGTTCAACGGACGCCCCATCTGCGAAAACATGTACAGCGAACGCGATGAGGACATCATCGAGCAAGCTATCCGCGAAGTCATGCAACAGTAGTGTCAACAGCGAAACAGGGTTGCAACTTTGGCTAAGCAACTTTCGCGCTCCGTAATTTTACGGCTTGTGGTACCGCTGCGCTTTTCGGGGGCAGCGGGTGCAGTGGTTTCAATAGCACCCGGCTGCACCCACGTTTGGTACCGGTGGTACATGCGCGCGACGTCGGATGTACGGAGGGACTTTTCCGGGTGGCGCTGCCGACCGGTCAAATTGTGTCAAGATTAAAAATAAATTGTAGTAAACATACCATGCCTACCAACAAAAAGAAAACCAAGAGTGGCAAGACCAAAGCTATGAAGCGACAGGAGAAGGGTTATTCTCCCTTTTCTGCACCCACGACACTGTGCTTTCCACCGGCAAGGCCCAAGGGATGCACCGATCCGATGTACGTGCACAGCAAATCACTCGGTGGCTACCTGATTTATGGGTGCCACTGCCCCCTCACCAGCACCACGTGCTGCTGCGACAGACTACCACTCAACTCCAAGAGTCCGCTGACACCGGCCGCCGGCGGCTACACAAACATACCGGGGAGGTGCCCGCACAACGTCTTGGAGAACGCCAAATTCTCAAGGCGAACGCTTGGCCTGGAGCTGCGGGCCAAGGTTGGTGTCTGCGGTTTCGCGGACACCAACGGCCGCGACGTGCACATTGTTTACGGATTTCAGATTCTCGAGAGGAAACCGTGGACGGACGGCAGCGAGATCTTCCACACGTGGCTTGAAGACTCCGATGGTCTCATATATGATCAAGTAAGCCCCCAGACGGTAGAGCTGGGCGATAAATGTGGCGCAGACACGTCCCGTGTTGAAAATAACCAGAGAGTTGTCGGTGTCTCGCGATCATCGGTGTTTCGCAACTTTGGCGTGTGGTACGAGAGCCACCCGGCGGGTGCGAAAATGCAAAGTGAACTTTATGCTGAAATTCAAATGGGGTTTACGGAGGCGTGGCCGAGGGGCACGAGAGACAATTAAGAGTACATTAACCAACTCTCGTGCCATGAAACGGCATGCGCCTGGGCGTTGCGCGATTTATACAGAGAAAAAACATTGCATCATCCTAACGGACCCGTATTTGAAGTTTAGATGGAGAAATTCAACCGCAGATTTGGATTGTATGGTTCATGGAAAGGGAAAGTCCCTGTCATATGTTTTGGTGACTCGAGGGGGTACTGTCAGGACTTTGAAAATATGGCCCAATCCGAAATTTGTAGGTTCAACACCCTCGTGGACGGGGAGGGAATCTCCAGAGAGTAGGATACTGATCAGCAAAACAATTTCATGATACTGCTAGAAGGTTCGAACCCGTTCCTACTTGACAGGGGCGCCGAAGCTATATGGGCTACCATTGTGCTGAGACAGGCATACGACGTAGCGGACTGGATGGCTGAAAAGGGGTACACATCATACGAACCTCCGGGGCCTTATTGTTGTGGCGAAGAAGACAATATGTGTGTACCATACGACGCCTCCACATGGAGAGATTGGATTAAAAGAGAACTATGGCGTTGCGATACGTCTCTTTCCAACGAGCACATCAAGTCAGCGACCGTTCATTTGGTGCGTCGAAAACACATGAAGATACCCTTGAACTCTGGTCTTCCGCTTTACTATTGGTTTCTGAACGGATACCATTTCGCCGATTTCTGTCGTATATACGCATGCATCGAGTACATATACGATGACAGGTTTAACGTTCACGTGATCAGGGCAAAAACTGGCTTTCGTTTGATTTACGTGATGTGGGTTTGCTCAACTGGAGAAGAGTTTGAAGATGTTTACACTGCAAAGGTTATAGAGAAGGTTGTATTTATGTACAGAGACAGAAAACAATCCTCGGCGGCCATCAAAATACAGTGTCTATTCAAGATGTATAGGAGCAAGAAGATGGTAGATACCATCAGGGTGCACCCGGACAACTTGTTCCATCCTGACTATACAAAAGCCAGGCTAAATATTTTGAGTTTTGATGACACGTGTTTTGCGCCGACGCTCTAGAAAAAAAACTGGAAACAGGTTTATTGTTTCTAGGAAAACGTGTTCTATGTTCGTAAATATTTTCCTTGAACACTCCTTATCAAAAAAAATATGCACAAAAAAGCCAAAAAAAATCCTTTGAAACCCCTTTCCCATAATCGTTCGATTTGTTTTTGTCGATATCTGTCATTATTTATAGAAAATATCCTTACTCATCGCTTGGACTTGCGGTAAAGTCTTGTTCATTCGGCTGGAGCGCAAACAAGGGGCCGGTTGGTAAGTTGCGACGCGTATATGAATCGCGTCCGACTATAAGTTTAGCTCGTGCTGGGAGAAATCAAAATCATCGAGGAGGTGTTTTTATACGAGGTCGAGTACCACCTTGCTTGGCCAAGCAAGTGCCGTGGAAAACTCGTCATTTTTGTCACTTTACAATAGCCCGCTGTGCACTGGCATATTTGTTCTCGACCGCTCGGCACTCCTTGCCACTGTACAGCGTAATCACCCTGGAGTATTTATCTCGTTTCCCACGACACAGCGAAAACAGCATGAAAACCAGCGCCAGCTACACACCTTTATTACAGGTGCGGACTGTGTATGTATGTGTGTGCGTCTTTGTATGTGTGGTATGTGGGAGGGGGAAGTTTGCTGTCACAGGCACGCAAAATCAGCCAGAAAAACGTGGCTATATTTTTCGAAATCAACCGCCTGGCCTCGCAAAAAACAAATACAGCACACAGCAGTACAGTCGCAGTGCAGTGGGAGCCATACAACAGCCGCCGTGCTTGTGTGCCGAACGCACGACGTATGAGTGTTTGGTTGGTGCACAGAACGAGATCGGACAAACGCAACAACAAACGGACATCAATTAACCCCACACCAGGCACACAAAGCACAAAGCAGTCGCAAAAGCAGTGGCTCCTAACACGTAAATACTGTTACAAGGCTTTTCGACAAAGGGGCTACCCCGGTATAGCAGAAACTAGTAGAGTGCTCGATAAGGCAAGCGTGCCTCGTACACGCGGCACGCCGTGTACATTCAACAACAAGCAGTATAACTAAAGCAGTGGGTATCACGTACCAGGTACTGCACTAGAAATAAGCCAAAAAAAAGGCATCATACAAGAGCAGAAATACCAGCACCGCACCTTTTCTTTGCCTAGGCTCCACAGCTCACTGCAAATCCCAACATATATATAAATATAGATATCTCAAGGTGGGCGCTTCGCCCTCAGCGATCCTCAGCTTTTCTCAGACGTATTGGTTTGCATTTGCCGTGTTAACTTTCGATGAGGAAATCCCCTCGGCGCGCAAGTCCCTGGTCGTGCTTCCTTAGCCCTACTGCGCCGGGGGCGTCGCGACCGCGCTCGTGCGGTGCCCTGAGTCAAACGTAGTTGTCATCCAGAAGTTGGCCAAACTCTTTTTTTGAACCAGGGAAATTCAGAGGTCCTTGGTTCAATCCTCGCCGTGGCCACTTGTTTTTCAACTTTTTTTTTACTTTTAGTTAACTTGAAAAATGTACCAAGTACTTTTTTCATTTTAGGCAAAAAACCAACAGTCATATAATACGTATAATATAAGTACTGCTGTGTTGGCATTGTCACGAGCATATTATGTGATACTGCTGTCATGTCTTCCGCACGTGCTCTGCTGCTGCTGTTATTAGTAGTGCTGCTTGCTGCTTTTTTAGGGTACTGGGTTGTATGTTTGTAACGCGTATCCTCAGCTAGGGAGCATATGACATATACCGAAGGGTACGAACGAGCGTATAATATCAAACGAGCACTCTCAGTAGTGCTGCTGGTGCTGCTGCTGTACGAACGAGTAATAATGCTGCTGTTGTACGAACGAGTACCACTTTCTTCATGTAGGCCCAAGAGG